>JBBBDQ010000976.1:2402500-2537500 GCA_037127315.1 Ascarosepion bandense | reverse complement strand
ACAAATACCCTTACAAATACTTACACACAAATATCCGTCTCTTCCCTCCAGTTATAGGTTAAATAATAGGATAGATTGGGTTCTGTAGCCTTGGTTGGCAACCAGTCTATCACAGAAAGCAATGGCAACCTACTGCGGGATAATCTTCTACCCAGTCAGTCATGTCTCTTTCGAGACATGATCGCCCAAAGCATGTATCATGTATTGCATTTAACTGACTGAATCTTTGACAAAGGAGATAGGAGAGGCTATCAGAGAAGAAGCCTGAGTAAGCTGGACTATCAATTTTCACCTGGAAATCTGCTGTTATGAAGAGTTTGAGTGTTGTTTAACAGCATATCAAGCTCTGTGGGTTATTTAATGCCAAAAAGGTGGGGTTTTAAGGTATTTTTTAATGTTTGGTTATAGTGAGAAGGTTGATTTAGTCAGATTTTGATGAATTTTTTTATCTTAAAAACTGAAGATATTTTCTAGTTTTGTATTCTAAGATGTATTGCTGGTAAAAAAATTTTTTTCTCTTCATGTGTTATGGTAATATTTTTCCTTCAAAAATGTATATTTTATCATAAAAGTATTTCTATGTATATATTTCTATAAAAGTTTATTTTTACACTGTCATAGAATTTTGAACCCAGTTTGGGTTGGGGGCTAACTATTTGCCTATAGCTGGGGCCCTAACGGGTGTTACCACACCTAGTCAGGGTGGAACTGGGAATGCTCTTATAAAGAGTCATACTGTCCTTAATACACCTTATCCATAAAAGCAATTAAAAGTTTTTCTAATTAAATAAACTTAGTTTTATTGCATTTTTTTTAAAATTCAGAGCAAAAAAAAAAAACAAAAAAAAAAAACAAATCAATCATTTAAATCCTTCAAGTTTTGTATTTAATATAAATATAAAGCAGGTAGAATCTTTATCTAAAATTTCATGAAATTAAGGAAGGAGGTTGTTAAAAAACAAAAACATTTTTAGTAAGATTTTCTAAAAAAAAATAAATAAATAAATAAAAATAAATAACTAAATAAAAAATTTAAAACAATTTCATTTATTCATGAACAAGTCCTGAAAATTTCATTAAAATCTGAGAATTATTTGATTTTTTGCAATAACTTTCAAATAAATGTGATTTTAGTGCAACTAAAGTTTCCCATACTAATCTTTGGTCTCACTGCTAACAAAAAAGAAAAGACTGATTTAAAACAAAATTTTGAATGTTCTAAAAAGGAATGAAAAAAATATATAGTAATCAAAAAATATTTTGGTCTTTCCTCTTAATAACAAAACTTTTTATGATAAAAACTTGGTTTTTATCAAGTTTGGAGTATATTTTCAGTGAATTAGTGGAAGTACCTAATTTATAACCATGTTCTGCTTGAATGACAATTAAGTTAAGGTCATATCTACTCCTCATCCTCCAAATTTTTATTTTGAGCTAAAAATGTTATCTGACCTGATAAATAGCTTGGGTTTAATAGACCCTGCCATAAGCTCCTTTACAAGTCACACTGAGTAAACAATTTTTCTTCATGTACATTCTTCAAATATTTTCCTTCTCCTCCTGACAAGAATGGCTACATATTTTCCTCTTTAGAAACTGTACAGCCAAACAGAGAAGAACAATTTTGTTTTACACTTTAAACTATCGAAATCCATGGAATTTCCACAGGATAATTATGATTTCCTGGAAAAATTTTACTTTGTCATACTACAAATGATAGTAATGTCTTCAAACAAAGGTATTGGATAATAAAATAACTATAACAGAGTGTAATTTTATTAAAATATCTATAAAAGTAATGTCCATATAAGCTACTTTATTGTGAGAGATTTTGAAAGAGAAAATCTTTTTTTTTTTATTACTGAAAAATCATGGCTCCTATGCCCATTGCAAACATTTTTATCAAGATTTTTAAAAAAATAATAATTTTAAAAATAATTTTCTTCATTTGTGAATAAATACTGATAGTTTCATTAAAATCTGACAATTATTTGATTTTTGTGAGAATTTCCAAATTAATGTGTTTGTCACCAAAAAAAAAGTGTGTGATGTTTTCCATTGTAAAACAGTCGTAACGTTTAATTAGCTGCTAACTCAAATCAAAACTTTCTGACAAAATTTCAAAAATGCTAGAAGGGATTAAAATATTTTTAAAAATAATTAAAGTTACTTTAAAGGCCCCTGTGTCCATTGTAAACAGAAAAGACCAACTAAGTAATGGCCAAGGGTGAAAAACTTTCGTTATTAGGCCACAGACAAACCTACCAATTTTTACTATATTGTACAGTCTTGTGGTACAGTGGATATCGGCTCGGAACGAGAAGCCGGGGAGCCGAGTTCGAATTCCAGTTGAATCCATTGTATTCACTTACGCGCAAATACCCTTGGGAAAGGTATTAATCCGTCTCTTCCTTCCAGTTATGGGTTAAATAGCAGGACAGATTGGGTTCTATAGCCTTGGTCGGCAACCAGTCTACCGCAGAAAGCAATGGCAACCTACTGTGGGATAATGTTCTGCCCAGTCAGTCATGTCTCTTTCGAAACATGATCGCCCAAGCGTGTATCACATATGGCACTTAACTGACTGATAGTACACACACATGTACACACACACACAATTACTGCTACAACCACCAGCTTAAGCTGCTACTGATACGATAATGCTATAAGCTCTCTCCTCCTATTCTCTCACTCTTTACTACCCTTCCCTTTGGCAAAGGTGAGTGAAAGGCTGAGGAAAGTAAAAAGATGGAGAAGGAAAAGCTTGTGTAGAGAGTGTGGTGTAACAGCTGGAGGAACAAGCAGAATTATAATATAGTTAATTAAAAGGAGCACCATATGTACTGCAGCCGTATTAGTAATGGTGTGTCTAAGGAAAGACAGCTTGACTTATCCCATCTTCTTTTAGACAAGATGTGAATTCAGTTTTTTCTCCTGGATTGGTTGCAAGAGAGAAGAGCAAAAAGAAGAGGAACAAGATACAGGGTTGTGGGGAGTAAGAGAAAGATGGGAATCAAGGGGATCATATATGGCAATTGATGTTGCACTTAAACTCTTGGAGAGTGTAGCTATCAGAAACAAGTGTACGGAAGAGAGTTCCAAAGGCGGGTAGTATGAGAAAAAAAACAGTAGACGAGACAATTACTTTTGACTGTTTTCACTGTAAAAGGGTGGGACCTTATTGCCAGTCTAGTAGTACAAGTAAATTTGTGTAGCAGGAACACCAAGATTATCTTTCCCATCAGAGCAAAAGTCATGAAAACATTTGTAAAAAAGACAGAGGGAAGCTACATCGCGACAGTGAGAACGTGGTTGGAGTCAAACTGGCAAATCGAGATCGATTACATTGCAGATCCTCTTCTGAATCTTGTCAAGCACCTCAAGATATAAGGAAGATGGATTCATGGCTTTTCCAAAATTATTAACATGAAGTGAATAAAACAAAAATGTGTTGAAATTTGGTACACCAAATTCACTTTCTGTGCTTCCTAAGGCACATGGCCAGCAAATCTCTGCTTTAATCCTCTTGCGTTTTAAAGCAACATTATATGCCCTTCATACAAAACATTTACTTCTTAGAAGTAGGAAATATCTACAATAAATTTCGTTTTACTGATAAGTGAAGATTATTTGAAGCTTTGTGAATCTTTATGGATCAGCCTTATTTGATGAGAGAGCAAAACTAAACAACTATTGAGAGGCACTGTGAATAATCATTTTTTAAATACTTGTGACCAAGTTCAAGATCAATCTCTTGAGAAAGATTCATATTAAATTAGCTACAATTTTTTTTAAAATCCTTTCACCCCAAGCAAGACAATGAAGCCACTAAGACGCAGGAGGCTACTGAGAAAGAATACGAGAAAAAAATTATTAAAGAGAGAGAGAACAATAAAAGAACAGAATTTAAGAAGTTAATAACAACTGACTTTGGATTTAAGTTTTTGAAAATCAAACTTGAATGGGGGGGTGGAGCCAGAAGAGAGTTCCACAAGTGAGCAGTGCAAGAATAACTGTTAGCATAGCATTTACGGTTACTTGTAGCCATTTCAACTGTAAAATGATGAGATCTTGCTAGCAATCGAGGGCTGCATTTAAATTCATAAAGTTGAGGTAACATATAGGATTGTTCATCAAGACAATTACCATGAAAATACTTAATTTTATATGAGAATAAAAAAGTGCACAAGCAAGTTAAAAAAAATTACTCAGTTCAAATAAAGATCTTTGAGAATTTTTTTATTGCAGACAGAAATCATTTGAAAATATGGGATTTGTAACAGGTTCCACCCCTTTCTCAGGGATTCTAATTCTAAAAGGTTTAAAGAAAAGTTTTTAGTTTGATATTGGGAAGTAGCATTTCAAGGAATAGGTATACTCAAGCAAAAATGGTGACCTAAGTTGTGATGAAAGAGAAAAATCACTTTTTTTTAAAATCATATCACAGGGAGCAAGGCAGTAACGTCACTGATGTGCAGGGGGCTACGTAAGAGTGAAGAGATTGGAAAAGAGAAAACCGGAAACCACATCCTAAACAGGGAACAAAGGATGAGCCTCTTCACCTGTTCAATAGATGTGGGTGGAGTGTGAACCGGGCAATAGTTTAGTCTATCTACTCCAACAAGAAAAAGAGTATGTATGTTCTGTATGATATACTGAAGACAAAATAACCAAAATAGAAACAAGTCAGTGGCAGTTGTTGCCATATAAATGCATCTTGGATTTGCTAATATTTGTCCTCTCCAACTATCAACCAATGAAAAAAATTGTTCTGTCAATCAAAGTGGCTGGTGTTTTTGAAGTGCAAAGCAGTTCATTTTTTCCTCCTTGTCTGGCAATTTGTGAGTGACAGGTGCCTTGTTTGGAGGATTTCTGGCAGTTTATGTGTATTGGGATTTTTGACATTGGACCTGCAATTCATGATTTTGACATTTCTATCTGCCCCTTGGATCTATAAGTTGTTTATTTTTTTCGTAATTGAACTGCCGTATCAAGTATTTTCCTAATGCAGCTTGTACTGGGGAAAAAATTCTGGTAGTTATTTTACATTTTAAGTGTTTAATAATTTTATCCATACAAACTTTGATCAAGTATATCACATAACAGCATTGTCAACAGAATTTCACATAAGGGAAAAAAATTATAAAAATCAAGAGTAACAAACAGGTAAAAAAACAATTAGGCACAAATGTTAAATGATGATCTTTGTAAAATCAGCAGCAGTATTTAAGAGTATAGTTAGATTACTGAAAAGGTCTGGCCAGATCTTGAGAAATTCTTTTTGTTAACCTTTAGCATACATCATTAATATTACTGCCCTTTCCACTGTATCCATTTTGAAGGCCTCTCAATTGCAATATCCTTATTGTTAAGTTCACTCAAAGCATTTTTCTGTTGCTATAGCAGGATATGACAACACAACTATATAATTCATACACACTATTGTTCTGGGATCAGAGTCCTCTTTAGTAGCAGTATAAACTTTTTGTACAGCAAATTGAGTCACATACAGAGTGATAAAAGTTAAATCATTTCACCCCACACAAGGCAATAATGCCACTAAGATGCAAGGGATTTACTGGGAGTGAAAGAGAATGAAGAGACTTTAGAAGAAACTAGAAACCCAACCCTAAACAGGAAACAGGCAATAAACTTTTTTATGAAATTTTTCAGCACCAAATATTATTGAACATTGAAATGGTTCAAGTATAAAATGATAATTTTAAGATATCAGAAACAACAAAAAAAAAAATACTTAGGTTATTGTGACCCTTGCTTAGTTTTTTTTTCAATGATAATTCAGGAACAAATTTAACTGGAATATGAAAGATATACAGTTCAAAATACAATGCCAAGTGAATGAGATAATTAATTCCAACATTGATATCAAAGTCAGAGACAAAGGATTTCAAGTAGTGAGCAAAACACTTCACTGAATTTATTTTTAAAGACAAAGATAATGAATAAAACAATTAATACAAAGAAAAACAACCATCAGCGAGAACACAATACTCTCAAGATTGAAAATTAAAAAAAAAAAAAAAAACTTGACCACTCTCAAAATTAAATGCACACTTAAAATGAAAGGGGAGATAATTCAGTATTTAAAATGATCTAAAGGAGGTAATTCAGTATTTGGCATTTGAAAGGTAAAAATAAAATTTTATTAATAAAGCAAGAAAAATAACCCAAAAATTTTATCCCATACAAAATTGAACCCAAAATCTAATTAATTCATGCCAGTCATGAGACTAATCATCCACGAAAGTTTCATTCAAATCCATCCACTGAGTCTTGAGAATAACAAACAGACAAATGTAACCAAATACAATAAGGTGGAGATAATAGGAAGACACGAAAAAAAAAAAAAAAGGAAGACACGAAAAAAAAAAAAAAAGGAAGACACGAAAAAAAAAAAAGGAAGACACGAAAAAAAAAAAAAAAGGAAGACACGAAAAAAAAAAAAGGAAGACACAAAAAAAAAAAAAAAAAGGAAGACACGAAAAAAAAAAAAAGGAAGACAAGAAAAAAAAAAAAAAGGAAGACACGAAAAAAAAAAAAAAAGGAAGACACGAAAAAAAAAAAAAGGAAGACACGAAAAAAAAAAAAAGGAAGACACGAAAAAAAAAAAAGGAAGACACGAAAAAAAAAAAAGGAAGACACGAAAAAAAAAAAAAAAGGAAGACACGAAAAAAAAAAAAAAAGGAAGACACGAAAAAAAAAAAAAGGAAGACACGAAAAAAAAAAAAGACACGAAAAAAAAAAAAAGGAAGACACGAAAAAAAAAAAAAAGGAAGACACGAAAAAAAAAAAAAAAGACACGAAAAAAAAAAAAAGGAAGACCCGAAAAAAAAAAAAGGAAGGCACGAAAAAAAAAAAGGAAGACACGAAAAAAAAAGGAAGACAAGAAAAAAAAAAAAGGAAGACAAGAAAAAAAAAAAAAAAGGAAGACACAGACAAAGAAGACAAATACATTTTCTAATTATCGTAGTAATAAAGGAACTGGAAAGGGTTTTGGTCATCTGCACAATTTTATGACCTCAATTCTAAAAATGACAAAACCATTCTCTCTACCACTTTTCAATGCATAGCATTTAGCTGTGTTTTGCAGAACCTCCTTCAATGAAGTACATACAACCCATGGTCATTCCAACACAGTGCAAAGCTGATCTGAGCTCAACCATTTTCATTATTGTTTATCCTAACTTACTTCTGGAATAAACAAAGGCAATAGACATACACAAGAGACATTGAGAACTTTGTTTCTTTACAGCTTCTATAAAAAAAATAAAAGCATGAAACTATCTGTAGTAGAAATACAAGTTCAACCACAAGAATCCACTTTTTCATAAAACATGGGCAACACTTATTCAAGTTAAGACCCTGTTTGTCATTATGATTAGTTCACAACCTATAACAAACCAACGAGACAAATACCAAATAGACTACTAATATTCTGGAGCTGTTCAATTCTCACTTTCCAGCCTTGATAGAATACAAAATCTTTCAGATATTCTTGTCTGAGAAAGTATATTCTCAACTCTGTAGCCTCCACCCCCACATTGACATAACATTGCAAGCCTGTCACTACTCTATCCCTATTTCCTTAACAAAACTTCAGATTAGCTCCACTCTTCAGTTCCACCAGTTTCAACCTTTATAGCTACGACATGCAATGCTACTTCCACAAAGGTGAATCATCCCCATTTCCTTCATGTTCCAAATGTAAGAAGAAAGTTCCATCAAGTCAACCCTCCTCCACCACTAATATCTATTACTTTTTGGAACAGACTTCTGTGTAGATGTTTCTCTGAACACTATAATCTTAACCTCTTCAAGGGTCAGTCATTATTTATCCTCATAATCTTCACATCACATTTAGTAATCTACCTTAATCTCTACCTTAATCTCTTCAAGTCAAAGGCTGACCATTAGCTATATTTGTTATTCTCAGTCTTTACTTCTTACCACTACTTATATTCATATTACACACCTCAGTCATCTTTTCCTTTTTAAATGTAACCCTCTACCTTGAGCAGTTCTCAAGCCTTTTATGGGGTGAAATTTGGTATTTTAAAGAAACTTAAGGATTTTTAAGGCATCACAAAAAGATTTTTTTAAATTAAATAATCATTACAAAAACAAATGATCTAAACAATGCATTCTATTTGACCAAGGATTACATGTCTTATCTCAAAACTAATGTCAGATTCTAGCTTTGTCAGAGAGAGACTTTCATATGGTTGTCAAGCAGGACACTAAGGTCATTCAGAAATATCTAAACTTAACTGTATACCACAGCTTTCTCAGATCAATAGCAAGAGGTGGCCTTGAGCAAATGAAGCTTATAGTTATTAGTGAGCAGTTATTCTTCTTTGAACCTTGTGGATTGGCGTGACATAACAATAAACAAAGAACTTTACCAAATAACAAAAGCCACATGATTTGAGAATTTTCTAAACAGCAACGACTAAAATGGACAGCACATGTAATTTGAAGAGAAAATAACAACCTAATCAAAATGATGTTTCATACTACAAACAAAAGGTTAAGAAGGTAGTCCTGTATTAGTTTGATTTGTTTTATGGTATACCAACTTTAATGGTTAATTAATGCCGACAAGATTTTTAGGATAGGTTTGTATGAATAGAATGTATTCTTTGTCAGAAATCAGTTTGTACATCAGGTTTCATTGACGTTTTTTGCAAAAAATGGGTTCTGACAAGAGTTAAATGTAATATTTTTTTTTCCTTCAAAAATGTATTGCTGGTATTTTCACCATAAAAATTTATTTTTATACATTCATAGTATTTTGACCGCAGTTTGGAGGTTAACTATTAGTCCATAACTGGAACCCTAACAGGATCTACCACTCTGGGTCAGGACAGAGCTTGGAACAGCAACAATTAAGAGGTTGTTCCACTCTTCAAAACTTCCCAATCAGAGCATGCTGCTAGATGCAGTTTATTGTCATACCCAGGACCTGGATGTAGTTTATTGTCATACCCAAGATACATCTATACAGGAAGGAGGTGTTAGCAGTTAATGAACTTGAGAAACCTATTATAAGAAAACTGTTTTAATAGAAAGCCTATAAATTTCAACTGAAAATAACTGTCTACTCAGTCAATAAATGTACAATGTTTCCTTTATAAGACAATGGTTAATGTCTCCATTAGAGATGAGGAGAACAGTCCAATGGCCAAAGAGTAAAGAAAAGCATAACTCAAGTCAGACAGCTCAATCAATCAATGTTGAAGGTTTCCTTATAAGGAAATGGCAAATATTAACATTAACCTCATGTTAGGTCAGTTACATTGGATTTGTCCTATCCAACCAAAGTTATTTGAACACATTATTGCAATATGATATTCATTTAATGCAAATGACTCATAGTTCGTAAAAATTGCGAAATGAAAATCACAGAAAACAATATAAAAAAAACAATAGCCATATTTTTCAATTCTCACTGGGAATTGCTGACTCTTTTACATATTGTAGAGACAATAAACATCAATTATGATGGCTTAACATTATCAAAATTCATGTTTTACTCAATGTCAGTTATGCAGCCACTGGCACGATTCAAATATACATGGATAAACAGGCAATATGACCCTAGTGAAATGGAGCTGGCAAGATTACATCCCCACCAACAAGAAATCTAAAAATCATACCTAATTAGCAAGTTGGCACAAATGAGGCTTGCTATTCTTTTATCAGCTTAACATTTCCATTTTGGTCAAATAGTAACTTTATTGGCAGCTTTTAATGTATTTAATGGCAGGCTAGTTTTAAGGATTATATTTAAATAAAAATTTGTCCTTGCCATTTTTTATTTATTTCAATACTACAAGTATGCCCAGTAAAAAAAAAAAAAAAAAAAAAAAAAAAAAAAATCACAGAACATTGCTGTGTGAATGAGTGAGTAAGTAAATATAAAATGGATACTTTGGTAGCAAAAATTCAATTATGTTTTATTGAAATTGACTGACAATCTTTTTGTTTACAATTCTTTAATTTGCAGATAAGCTGTTACATCCGAGTCAAATCTATATAGAAACTGTACAAAATTCATTACTATATATATATATACACATACATACATACACTGAGGTGCAATGGGTAAATTATTGCCATTTTATATTTTTAGTTTTGCACATGTGCCTTGTTTGTTTTTGGTTTTGTTGGCTGTACAATAAGGTCAGTAAGGCACTGTCTGTGAGAAAAGGAGCACCATGACAATAGACTCATCCAAAAGTTTTGAAATGGCATGCTGTAATGCGTATTTATATAAGGTGTGCCATTTTATTTTATTTTTTTTCTTTCGCATATGCATTGTTTGTTTTTAATTTTGTCAACTGCTCAGTATAGTAGGGTCAGTCGGACACCATCTGTGAGAGAGAGACCACCATGATGCAATTGACTCCAGCAGAAATTTGGGAATATGCAGTGCTTCGCATTTGTGCCTGAATCAGCAATACAATCATTTAACAGTGTTTTGGTGTCAATCTGAAGACAGTGCAGAGGATTTGGAAAGAGATGATGTGTCCAGACAACATCATGGTGTTTGGCGTGATCACTAGTATTGGTGAACTCAGGCCTCTATTCATCATGCAACAGGGCCTCAGATCTAACCAAGAGGCCTACATCAAGTGCCTTTAGGAGGTAGTGCTGCCCTGGGTCAAGAGGGTGGCTGCTGAAAGATCTTATGTCTGGCAACAGGACTCAGCACCATGCCACACAATCAAAAGAACCCAGTCATGGCTGTCAGACAATTTCTGCGACCACATCACCCCTTATATCTGACCAAGTAACTCCCTAGACTGCAACCCCCTTGATTATTATGTGTGAAGTGCAGTTGAGTGAGAGACTAACAAAACTCCTTTTAGTACCAAAGATGAACTGAAGGGTAATAGCAGCATTTGCTAACTTAAATGAGGAGACCACCCAGAGAGAGTTGCAGGAGATTTCAAAGTCGTCTAGAGTCCCTGTTTTAAGCTAATGGTGATTTTATTGAATATACTTACTCTTTAATGTTTCAAGATAATATTTTTGTAATTTTGGTAAATATATGTTCAAATAAATGAGATGGCAGTATTATTTTTATTTTCACATAATTTAGATGACAATTCATCCATCACATCCTGTGTTTGATTGGGTGATTAGAAAGTTTGCTTTCCTATCATGAAACCCAGGTTCAACTCACCATGGTCGATTTGTCAGAAAGGCGACTTCTTGGTGGTATCAGCCTTGGAAGGAGATCCCAGTGTGTGCCTCCTTTGAAAATTGCCTGAGAACTATAACATGGGTTGATCCAAGTCTGGTGAGCAAAACTGGGGATACAGAACTGTTAGTTGATGGTTGTGCTAACACAAAGTCACAAGTCATCAGGAATGAGAAATGTTTGAGTGTATTGGCCTTGTTCAAAGTGTTGATCTCACCAGATGATTCTTTCTTTCTCTCTAGCCCAGAAACTGTTACTAATATCCATTCAGCACTCATTACAGTTGCAGTATAAACCAAAGGTTGGCTCTGTGGGTTTTGAACAAACAGAAATGTGCGTGAACAGGTGTTTGCAAGATTGATTGGCAAGCCACCATAGCAGACAAAGGTACTCAGATGAAAGCAACCAGCTATTTCTTATAAATGAACCTGAATTAAAGTCTGCTCCCTGATTCCAGTGAATGCAAAGAATTCCACTGGAATCGGAGAGCGAAGTTCAAATTCCAGTTGAATTCATTACATTCACTTATGTGCAAATACCCTTTTGGAAAGGTATTAATCCATCTCTTCCCTCCAGCTATGGGTTAAACAACTCAAATTAGGTTTTAGCCTTGATTGGCAACCAGTCTACTGCAGAAAGTAATGACAACCTACTGAAGGGAAAATCTTCTGCCCAGTTAATCAAGTCTCTTTTGAGACATGATTGCCCAAACATGTATCACGTATAGCACTTAAAAACCTTAAAGACAGATAATTCTTAAAAGTGCCACTATCAAATATATCCAAAATATAAATCCTCACCCTAGATTTTTTAAATACCACCTTTCCTAAAAGATATGCTTCTTTCCTATACATGGCCATAAAAATTCTTTAAATTCAAAACATTTACTCACTTTCATTTATTAGGTATTAAAATTACATCACTTAGAATCCTCCATAGTGTACCTTGACATTCAGTTATCCTGAAGCATATTTAGGAGTGTTCCTAAATTTTAAAATATTTCACATTTTTACTTCTGTTTACAAATATTTGTTGCAAAATAAATGAAACATTTTCCTCAGAAATCAAGGATAGACTCGCTGAGTGCGTTCTAAACTCAGTGTTTTCTTCTTTTCTAGTTATATATATATATCCTTAAATTTGATATTGTAGATTTTTATTTTTCAATATCCAAAAAACCTCCTAGATAATTGTATTAGCTTTGCTAAAAATCATGTAGAAATCACAGATAGCGCAAGTGAAATTATTTTAGCTGCTAAGAAATCAATATTCTCACCTTTGAACATTCTACCTGGACAAACGGTCCCTATGATAATTTTGATGTACCTATCGGGGCATATCATTCAGCCCAGATCACTGATCTTGTGGGAATCTATATATTAGATAACTTAAGCAGATTTTTAGACTGTAAAAAAGAGAGGGAAGCCACATTACATCAGTGAGAAAGTGACTGAAATTAAGATACTAAGTCAGGACCAATTACATTGCAATCCTCTTTTAGATCTTGAGATGAATAGCAGGAGCCCCCAACCAGATATGACAACAGTATTCAATGGACGAACAAATCGTAGATTTAGAAATGTGCAAGATGGATTCTGACAAAAAAAAAAAAAAACTTTCTAGCCTGACAGAGACCCAACTTTCCTAGGATTAGATGCAGCTATAGATATGTACGATAAAATCATTCCACTACACAGATACAGACACATACTAAAAAAAAGAAAAAAAAAACACACTATATAAAATTTTTTTTTTTGCCATAATAGTTAATGTGTTAAAATTCTTAAATTTTTATGTTGAAAATTGACGCAAAACATTAACATGCTTTTAATTTGTTTTTAGATACTGCATTTATTTTCAATATTTCTAGGTTAATTCTCCACCTATATTGCATATTAACCATACTTGTACATAAGATATTTATGTAAAATACAAATTATGAAAATTTAAATGTAGCAGAGACCTCTAACCCCAACCCCAGATTTGGTGGGGGACACATGAGACTCCTGCACAGCAATCAGGATTTTCCAAAAACAGTTATAAGCCTTACAAAAAAAAAAAAAAAAAAAAAAAAAAAGTATGAGAACTTTGCAATCCACTCAGACTCTCCGAAATAAACTTTCCAACATACCAAAGAAAGGACCAGGAGGACACTGCCTAATGTCTTCAATTTCTATTAGTACACTCATGAGTCTTAAATATTTGGAGTATCTTAAGTTTATCACTTTTTTTGTTCAGTATTATTCAGTTTTGTTCAAATAATTTGATTTTTCTCTTAACATTTGGAAAGAAAACTTTTACAAGCAAAACCAGTCTGTTTACAGTGCCTGATATTAGTAGGTGGTCACTCATCTCAGTGTTGATCAGGTTTGAAGCTGCTTAACTTCAGACCAAATCTAGTTTCTTTTCAACAATGCTTATAAAGTATAGTTTAGTCTACTAGAGCAACAGTAATGGGGCTCCAAATAAATATCAAGCACTCGTAAAATGATCTGTGAGATGAACTTTCTAGCTATAAATGACAATTTGTCCAGCAAATTGAACAGGTGAAGAGGCCCATCCCTTGTTCCCTGTTTAGGATGTGGTTTCCGGCTTTCTCTTTTCCAATCTTTTTACTCTTAAGTAGCCCCCTGCGCATCAGTGGCATTACCGCCTTGCTTGGGGTGATATGATTATAAAAAAGAAAAAAAAAAAAACTCAACTAATATAGAATGGATTCATTTTCTGCTCCAAACACAAGGGGGATTAACAATTGTTTTACACCCTTAAGAAAAGTAACACCACCAATTTGTTTACCATCTTCCCAGAATTTATAACATTTTTTTTTTAATGAAACAAATTTATTAAAAGTATCAGCTTAGGTAGAAGATTTTTTTTTTAAATGCCTTTTCCATTATTATAGATAATTTAAGGCTCTGCATAGACAGTTACTAACGACATACAGTTTGATGCAATCTAAAATGGGAGGTTAATTAAAATGTTCTAACCAGATAATTGTTAATGCAGAATTATAAGGGTACAACAGGGTGCCCAGTAAAAAAAAGCAGTAAATTCAGAAAGATATAGAACAACCATTGAAAACTGGTGACAACTGATGTGACAAAATAATTTCTGTACATTTCATCAATCCCCACATCGAATGTTCTTTGAAAAGTACAATAAATTGACACTCAAAATCAATGAGTTGTTTAGCCACACAAAAAGAGCAGAACGAAAAATCAAAGTTGTCTGCAAATAACCTTCAGATGACGAGTCACAAGATTGAGCAGCAATTAATCAATCATAAAAGAACCAGTCAGAATTAAGTAATTATATGAGGGTTGAACGAATATTCAAGGTTATTCAGGATCATTATTCTCAAAAGATAAAACTGACAAGTTTGCCACTATTTTAACTGGGTATTCTGTATTATATATAATGAGAGACGACAAATAGAAAGGATGAGAAGAATTGGTAAAAGTATTGGATTAAGAGGGAGAAATTAAAAAAACATGTTGCAATACAAATACTCCAGTCAGAAATAAGTGCAACTTTTTTTAATACTTAAAACTTGATTCATAGTTTTATAGAAATGCTATTGAACCCTATTTTACAAGAATTAAATTTTAAGTTTTATATGTATCACTTATTTATTAGCATGTCACTTTTCAAGACTCAACATTACTCAAGGATTCATTGAAATTATAATCATGCCAGTGTTATAACTGTTCCTTAAATGTTATAAGTATTGTAAAATACTATTTTTTATTAATTTTTTTAAACACCTACTTTGCTTGTTCTTTGCGGAAAAATTCAGTTAGAAATTAATCACTGTTTTAGGATTTGTTCATTTAGGAAAAAAAAAAAAAAAAAAAAAAGGTACTTATTTTTAACTGAAGTATTTATATTAGTTTTTTTCGTTTTTTTTTTTTTTACTTCTCTATCCTGATTTGAATATTTTTGCCAAGGAGAAAATTCATCAGAACAATTAGCATTAAAATATTTATAGAAAAGACAGAGGGAAGCCACATCAAATTGGTGAGAGAGTGACTGAATGCCAGATCATGATCAATTATGTTACAGACTTCTTTGAATTTTGTCAAGAATCTTGAATTATATATTAGAAGCACCAGTATTTAATACACGGACAAATGGTAGACTTATAAATTTCCCTCATGTATTCTGAAAAGAACTGCCTGGCATAACATAGTGAAGCAATTTTAGCAGTAAACCTAGCAATTGATTCAATATAATCACTACTTCATGTCAGAGAAAAATATAGAACCAGGGAGGCAAAGTGTTAATCTCTTGCAGGCTAGTATCAGCCATGCTGATGGTAGGTTAAAAAAAAAAAAGAAAAAAAAGAAAAGTTCTCTTGTGATTAATATTACTTTCAGAATGATATACACAATGGAAAGAATACAACATCCTAAGAAAGAAAACCTGATATAATATACATAGAATTGGCCGCATGTTGTAATGGATCAAATAAAAGCTTCCATTTGTTATTGACAAAGGAAGGTCAGGACACAGTGGAAGAAACACACCATAGAGAAGGAAATCAGTTCCCACAGAAATGGACATGCTTCATTAAATCCATTCAAGATATGGGTACAAAAATAGAGTTAGGTAGCTTGTGTTACATGAATGTGCTTGGCTGTTGGTCAGACAAGAGATGGAGTTGAAAAAAAATAAAAAAAGAAAAAAAAGAAAAGTTAAATGCTGATTTTTACAAAACTAATTAAAAATGCAAGACAAATCAAAGCAAATAACATGCAAGTAAGCATAAGTAGATGTTACAACAAACCATCTATTAAAAAAAAAACAAAAAAAAAAACTGATTGCAAAAGAAAAAAAATGTTCTGTTTAGTTAAGCATTAAATTGTAAACAGAAGTTTTCTACATTTAACCAATGGTCACTTTGAAAGCAAATTTTTAACCACTCAAACTGACCTAATTATAGAATTAAAAAAAAAAAAAAAAAAAAAAAATTAAAAAAAAAAATCACTTTCAAAAAAAGATTTATTTTTTTTTAATTAATCAAAATTGAAAGATACTAATGAGAAATTGTTGCTGATGAAAAATAGATTACATAGTATAAAAGGGAAAAAATTAATGCAGTCAAGAACAGACATGTGGTGGTGGAGATATCCTGAATATGTGACTTGTCATTTCCTGTCAAAATTGTGTATTTATTTACCCAAGTAAACTTTGCCTCTTGACAAATAAATGTGGATGCTATCTACTTTGATAGCAAAATAGTTTAGGTGATAGTAACAGAATGCAATGGAGTTAATTGTATTTTTTTTTTTTTTTTAAACAGCAAAACAATAATTCTCTGCCACGCCTTAAAACCTTGTAAGATATCAAAATACATACCCAAAATGACCTTCCTATTAGACATATGTAAAGTTTAGTCCAAGCTTTCACACAATGTTAGGGAAATCTTTGAAGTCATTGATTCAGCTCTATTACTTTTGCATGTAAACCTTTCAAGAATTGTTTGCAAAAAAAAAATTAAAATATTGCTTTTTCTTAAGTAAATAGAAAAAGTACATTCAAACATTCAATACAACATGAACGTACTTGAATTGAGAGCAAGGAATGAAGCCTAAACCAGATAATATATTACTGTGGCTTCTGACATTCATGCAGCAGGTGCAAAAATGTATCAAATAGGGTTTACAATAAAAAAATTTAAATGCAAAGACAAAGAACACTGAAATATCTGAAGAATCTGGAATGTCACTGGTCCTGACATCCCGGCTTCAGTCATTTTCTCACTACCAAAATAAGATCTTCTCTCTGCCTTTTCTATAAATATTAAAATTAACAATTAAGGCCAGAATTTGCAAATGTCCAAAAGAGAGAAAAATTGTCTAGATTCAAAACATTTAACATAACCTAAATGAAACTTTATGGGAGTAGTAAATCTGTTTTTGATGATATTCAAGAGTAATTCTTTATTACAAAATCCTAAATAGTCTTCAACTGTCACTGTATAATGCTGTCGTAAGTGTAACTGGTCCATTTGAATAACATGCATATGAAAAGAAATAACTTTTCTGGAGTAGAGTTAATTGTGAATTTTAACTCCTTGAGAACACTTACACTTGCCTTTCAGAGAAATTGCACAGGTGGGGGGAGTTGACACTTATTAAAATCTTGAATATTAGGAGACTGCCTCACTTTATTTGAATGAACTCACTCTTTATTACAATCCCATGCCAACAAACAAGGCATGTTTATTTATGCTGTTTACATCGTGCAGACTGTTATCCTCATCTTTACTGCCATAATCATACCATTTCATCCATTGTTTGCTCAGGTTGGTTAAAATTATTTTTAAGCCACAATAATTTGGCCGAAAGATGCTGCACCCTGAGAACAAATAATGCCCGATCTAGAAATTAAAATAAAAAAAATCTTGGATGAAAACCGACTGGAAATCCATTTTATAATTGAATACACTGTTATTAAAAGATCACTGAAAGTGAAAGGAAATACTTTGATAACTGAATAATGATGCAGTGAATGCAATATTTTGTCAAAATTGCTAGAAACTTTTGCACAAAGCTTATATTTACAATGACTGTTGCCCTACCTCCTGTAAGCCTGCTTATAAATATCATTTAAACCAGACTGAACTAAAAAAAAAAAAAATTATTCAAATCAGGAACCTACAAGTCATACAATAGTAAAAAATAAAGCATTTCCACTGAGGTTTGCGAGTTGGGGTAATAGGTTAATTTTTCTGTTCAACCATTCAACATGAAAGGTAATTAATAATCAATCCCTTGTGTCATGTTAAACTGATTTAATCTACAATTGTAATAATGGTTTGGTTGTTTTACCAGCATATCAACCCTCTTGCGTCATTTAATACTGAAAATTGGATTTTTATTCAATAATATCTTTGTAAGTTTTAAGCTTTACAATTTGTGAAATCTAATAGAAAACTGGTTGTATAGTTCATCAATAGTTGAAGTTTTCTGGGTTAAATTTTAGTGTATTGTTTACTTTTCCTCAAATAGATCAAATTGGTTTTTTCATTAACATTTTTGCAAAGTTCTTTAAGGCTATTCACCTTAAAAATATTTATGGAGAGAGGCAAATTAGGTACAGTCCATCATAAAATGTTTTGTGTAAGTCTTCTGGCATACTATGCATTTAGGTGGATCCTCATCTTTTAAAAGAAATGAATGTGGCATATTGGTATAACCACTCTTTCGGAAAGGCTGGTGTTATGGTGTCTTATCCCAAGTGTAGATTTGATATTGCACAGTTTATTATTTGGGTGAGTATTCCATATCTGTTGCTACTTATTCAAAATTATGTATTACAAGGGTCATTCAACAAATAAGGTGAATTTTTTGGTATAAGGACTTCTAATACAGATAAAAGCTTACTTTTTTCTTTTTTTTTTTTCAGATTGAAAATAAACTTTGATAGTTTTGGAGATTAACAAAGATGGCTGACCAAGAAGCATGTTCCAGGATTGAACAGAGGACAGTTATCAAGTTTTTGGTTGCTGAAGGATGCAAACCAGTTAAAATTCATAAAAGAATGTCAACTGTGTATGGTGCCACATGTTTCAGCCACAAAAATGTCTACAAGTGGGCTAAATTGTTTAAAGAAGGACGGAGCAGTGTTGAGGATGAAGACAGGCCTGGGAGGCCTACAGAAGTGAGGTCTCCTGAAGTGCTCGAATCAGTCAATGACCTCATTCAGTCTGACAGAAAGGTGACAGTGGATGACATTGCAAGGACTTTGAGCCTATCTGTTGGAACAGCACACAAAATTGTTCATGATGACCTTGCCTACTTGAAGGTCAGCTGCCAGTGGACGCCAAAGATGCTTACTACAGAGCACAAACAGAAGAGCTGGGCTGGAAACTGCTCCCTCATCCCCCTTACAGCCCAAACCTTGTCCCTTCAGACTTTCACCTGTTTGGTCCCTTGAAAGCATTCACAAGAGGCACGAAGTTTGAAAGTGACGATGAAGTCAAAAGTGCTGTGAGCAATTGGCTGAGACATCAGTCCAAAGATTTTTACACTGAGGGAATATGGAAGCTTGTGCGCAGATGAGAAAAGTGTGTGTGACTGCTGGGAGACTACATTGAAAAATAAAAGAAAAAGTAAGCTTCTATCTGTATTAGAAGTCCTTATACCGAAAAATTCACCTTATTGAATGATCCTCGTAATTACTGCTTCAAAATCAGTTTTTTGTTTTTGATATATTCATTTTTAGTGATTCTTTAGCTGTCTTGAGTGCCTAGGGATCAACAGAATCTGTTTTTAGTTACAAAGTATACTGATTTTCAGTATTTGTCCATATTTCTGAGAGGAGGTAGTATTTATACTTGACATTGGTTAGTTCCAGTGACTTGACCCAAGGAGTTGTGAGTTCACTGTCAGGCTACAGAAGTGGTGAACAAGTAACTTAGAGCATTGGGTTAGAGGGAGATAACTCATGACTCCCAAAAGAGGCTTCACACAAGGAATGAGTATGACAAACCCCAGTGATCATAATAAAGGGTTTGATTCAAAATTCATAGCACCTGAAGAAGGCCAGAGCGTACAATGGCTGAAAGGTTGTAAAAATGGCAACAAAGATGAAGACAATAGTCTGAATAAAGTAAATAGTGTATACTGATTTTGTTTAAAAGTTTGATTATTACAGGATTGGTCAGGTTTTTATACTTCAATGATGTAATAATGAGAATATAATGAACCTGTCAGACTCACCATCTGTGATAATATCCAAGGTGGCGTCTATTGCCATAGTTCCTGTACTAAATATTGGGAATTTAGTCAGGTAGACAATTTTGAAGTGTGGTTTCATTCAGCATAACTGAATATCGAACTAGCAATATTTTTGGAGTCATCAGTGTACATAATACTTACAATTTGCATGTTTTTGTAAGATATTATGAATTTCTTCCATGAATACAGGTGTCAGTTTTGGAGTGTTTTGCCAGACTTAATATTACAGTGGGTTGTTTTATCGCCCAGAGAGCTTTTGATTTGTGCATTAGATAAGCGAGTTCTTTGAAGTTGTTTTCTATGCAGATGCAAAGAGGTTTAATAACATCTTCCTTTAAACTATATAATTCTTTATATTGAGGTTGAACAACACAGTTGTATCCTGAATTACGTGGACATGAACAAAGTTTAATGTAATATTGTAGTGCTAATTTATGGATGCCAAAGTTGGTTATTGTGCTTCAGTATATAAGCTTTCAGCTTGGGATGTACTATAGGCTATTAGAACGCTTTGCAGACCCTGCTGAGGGATGGTATTTAGTTTCTTTCACCAATGATTTTTTTTGCCACACCATATATAAAAGCATCTATAATTCAATTTGAATCTAACCAATAGATTTTCAGTTGTATCTGTCTGTCAGCTCCCCATTCTTTGTGAGAAATGACAGAGTAGCTGTATGACATTATTGCATTTCTCATAATGGCATTGTACATGTGGTATGAAGCATAATTCTTTTTGTCAAAGATTATTCCTAGATATCTGTCTTGATCTACTCAGCACATCTGTACCAGTCTTAGTTCAGGATTATGGTGTAGCTTTTAAAGTTGACAAAAGTGTATACATTGAGTTTTTTTTGTCTGGAAAATCTGAATCCATTTTCTGTGGCCCACGTGTTTACTTTGAGACACTGTTGGAGTTGCTGTACAAAAGCATGGGTAATTTTTGGATATGTAACATATTAGAAAGTTATCTACATACAGTGAACATTCAACTCCAAGGTTTAAGCATTTAATAATATCATTTATTATCTTTCTTTAAAACCTATTTCATTTAAATCTTGCATGATACCAAAGTCTCCAAGAGGTATCAATTGTCATTAAATGTTCTTTTTTAATCAACAAATTACCTGATAAAAAGACTCCAGTCAAACCAAGTAACCCATTATGCTTTTGTTATTTCTGAAGTCAGATTAGAAATTTGTAATTTTATTACTAACTTCAAGAAATCAAGTAAGCCTTTTATTAACAATTCTTTCAAATGTTTTGCATAAACAATCGTTTTTAATAATATTTTGTTTTTTATTTTTTTTTTACTTTAAAAAATTTGACAATAAATAAAGCCATTAATAAACGAAGTGGGTATTTTGTTATCTAATCTAATTCTAAACTTATTTATTAATGGAACTTTGTGTGTGTGTGTGTGTGTGTGTGTGTGTGTGTGTGTGTGTCTGTCCCCATTACCTATAGACTCTGAAACAGCTGAACAGATTTTCTTGAAAATTTACACAACTGTACTATAAGCTACTGTGAGTGTTCTTAGCTAGGTTTTATGTCAAGGTACCCCCACCGATAAATATCAAAAATCGAGAAAAAAAAAAAAAAAAAAAAAAAAAAAAAAAAAAATATCGAAAAAAATCGGGTTATAGAAGGTGTGGTCCAATTTTAATCAAATTTCATACACTCATAAACAAAGACATAAGAAACAACATTCAGAAGTTTCAAGGTTGCAGTTCTTACAATAGTGCAGAAAATCAATTATATATATATATATATATATATATATATATATATATAAATAAAAAGGCAAGATGTTTGCGTGTGTTTATCTGCCTGTATGTCTATATTTTTTTTCAGCCCTTTTATTTTAGTGTTTGCTTCAGGTTTGGCTCTAAATAGGTATAATTGTAGTTCTTAGTCTCAGCCATGATACCATTTACTCAAAGGACTTATTTAGCCTTCAAAATTCAGTTTACGACAAAAAAAAACTTATTTGATATCGATACCAGGAAATCAAAATTTGACTTACATCCATTCATTTTCTTTCAGTCTATGGTTTCGCTTTAATTGGAAACAACTATTGCTTTTTAGTCTTTCGTGTCAACGTCCAAAGAGTCTGAGGTCAAGGACCATGGATTAGTTTTAAAGCTTTCATTACACCTGAGCAACGCCGGGCCATACTGCTAGTTTTATAAACAAAACTTAATTTATTTCAGGAATTAATATTTAAATCTGTTGAATATTCGAAATATTCTTTTATTCAAATCTTAATACTGATTAAGTCACTTTAATCCCTATCTGTGATCTAAATACTTAGGTCATCACCATTTGCAAACAGAAAATGGTTAAATTTAAAGAAGAAAAAAAGGCAACTATAAAAGCATTATATAATTATATCAATAGGGATGTGCGTTGTGGCGCAGTGGATATTGACTCAGAACGAGAAATCGGGGAGCCGTGTTCGAATTCCAGCCGAATTCATTGCATTCACTTACGCACAAATACCCTTGGGAAAGGTATTAATACGTCTATTCCTTCCAGTTATGGGTTAAATAACAGGACAGATTGGGTTCTATAGCCTTGGTCGGAAATCAGTCTACTGCAGAAAGCAATGGCAACCTACTGTGGGATAATAATCTGCCCAGTCAGTCATGTCTCTTTCGAGATATGATCGCCCAAGCGTGTATCACATATGGCACTTAACTGAATTATATCAAACAGAATACTCTTTGGTGCCTACAGAAGAGCGGGTAGAGGTTCCTACAACGTTTTGAGGAAATTTTCCATCCACATCCACAAAATTATAACAAAACCTATTAATTTTACACATTTTGACACTTGAAATATTTTTCCAACTCATCTTTTATTAAGATCCCCCAATTACTGTATTGTGAGAAAAATTCTAATCACCCGCTCTCCAGTTTAATACACCCCACCCTTGTATAAGGCATGTGAGAGTAGTTTATTTAAAAAAAAAAAACAAAAAAAAAAAAAACATTGGAACTTACAAAATTAAGTTTTAATAGGTTTATTTTTAAAGCTGAATTGATTCAATTAAAGAAGATCCATTAAGTTGAGCAAGACTTCTTGGTCTTATAGCTTCTCAATCAGGAAGTTGGCCATATCTGGCTCATGAAAGATTTTTGTCCAACTAGCCAACTGAAGCATAGTAAGGAATTTGCATTTTCTTTGTTGTTGTTGACTGCATTAGCTGCTATCCTGTTATTCCAGCAGTAAAATAAACAACCTTTTTTTGAAAAAGGAAACATTAACTTTATTCTTTTTTTTTAAACCTCCAAATCAAGGCAGCTTTCTGAACAGAGCCGTTTGAGGCTGAAGCAATATATTATAGTACATTTCATATCATGGCTCTTTTCTGAGAGCATGTGTAGATGTCTGGCCAGTTACCGCCAAAATGTTGCCAACTCCTCTTCTAAATTTAAGCATTAAGCAATATATGCTACACTCTTTACTACTTGAATTATTTTCTGACATCTGAGCTTATACAATTTCTAGCAATGAGCATTGGTTGCATCAGAAACTGATGAAAATTTTAAAATTCTAGTTCCAGAGCAAATGCTGTTTTTTGTCTTCCTATCAGAACATCTTTTGAGGGTTAATTACATATATATGCTGATGTATATATCTTCTATGTAAAGTGTTCCTTCAGGACATTGGTGATGGTGGCTCTTCACCATTTCCTTTCCATCTTTTAATTTTGTCTTTTTGTTTTTGGTATCCAGTAGACTTTGTTCCACCATCCACTTACTCCATCTTGCAAGGTAAGTTATGTATCATTTTCCTCTTTCCCTTCAATATGTCTTGTGGGTATCAAATTTTCCAAGCACTCTTCATTATACATCCTTGAAATTTCAACTAATTTCCCTTGATGTCATGCATAAATGTCCTTTTTGCTTCCATTTTCTCTAAAATTTTGTTGTATACATTTGGTCCATGGTATCGTCATAATCCTTCTGTAGAACCATATTTATCTTGCTTCAAGTTTTTTCATTGGAGATTTTCTATATGGCAGTGAATGCTAGACAAACTGATATTTTATAACAGTTCAGTACACTTTTCTTTGTTTTTAATGAATTTTTCCTTTTTCTTAATACTTTGCTTCGCTTTTAAAAGATGTCCTTTGCTATCCCAATGCGCCTTTGGATATCAGTGTTACACTTTCCATCCTATAATAAAACAATTCCCAGTTGGTTGGTCAAGTATATAAATCCAATTTAATGTAACTTTAGCATTGAAGAATTTCTAAGTTTGCCTGCCGTTGTTAATGCTAACAGGGTTCAATCTGTCATTGTTGGTGAAATCATCATGATTTCACCAACAATGGCAGATTGAACCATGTCAGCATTAACAACGGCAGGCAAACTTAGAGTGAGTGGCTTGCAAACAGTTAAGTGCAATGCGTGATACACACTTGGGTGATCATATCTCGATAGAGACATTATCAACTGGGCAGAAGATTATCCTGCAGTAGGTTGCCATTACTTTCTGCAATAGGCTGGTTAATACCCAAGGCTAAAGAACCCAATCTGTCCTGTTATTTAATCCATAACTGGAGGGAAGAGATGGAGTCACACATTTTTACAAGAGTATAAAACAAATTCAGCTGGAATTTGAACTTAGCTCCCCGATTTCTCATTCCAAACCAATATCCACTGCACCACAATGTACATTTCTGGCTTGAAAATAGCTGCTTTAAAAACTGCACTAAACATTTTTGGCAAGGGGTGAAGAGATTTTTATAACAGGAAATTTTTCAGTGTCTGACTGTTTAGTTATTGCCCACACTATTCAGTCCAAGGATTGAACTCAATATATTAATGTTCACCCAATACAAGGCTCAAGAGCCATTCAAGGTAGAGGGGGGTAGTGGGTGGTATTGTAATAAGTGTAAGAAAAGACAAGCAAAGTGAAGTTTATGAGGTTATGTAGGAAAGATAATGGTTAGCTCTAGACATGAAGAGGTCAAGATTAAAGTGATTTGAGAAACATCCTGCCAGGAGTCCGTTCCATAAAGCAGCAGTTCTTGGGAAGAAGCTGTTCAAATGGAACTTACTAAGAGAATACATAGGGAATGAGAAGGATTCAACCTTGTGTATGTGGCACGGCAGATCCCAATTGTAAAAGTAAGGGCTGGTGGGACCAGGAAATGTAGCGCGTCAGATCACATACCATGGAAATAGTAATAGAGTAAAGAGAAGTTCACAAGGTTTCATCTGTGGGAAAAGGGGCTGCAGGGTGGAAAATAATTCATCACTCACAAAGCCAAGCTACCTATTATCTTTCATTTGTGATAAAGTCAAACAGCTCAAATAATTATATCAATGTATAATGGATAATAAAGTGAAATTTTTTTTTTTACCTTTAAGGTGTTCCATTTTTACAAAAATTTACAAAGTATAGAATAATTTATTTCTAAGTATTAATTGCCATAAAA
This sequence comes from Ascarosepion bandense, assembly GCA_037127315.1. NCBI lineage: Eukaryota > Metazoa > Mollusca > Cephalopoda > Sepiida > Sepiidae > Ascarosepion > Ascarosepion bandense. The sequence goes on along the minus strand of JBBBDQ010000976.1, from coordinate 2,512,077 downwards.
GTTTTGCTATCCACAAACAATTCTGCAAACAATTTAGACTTATCTTTACCTTTGTGTATTTTTTTTTTTTTTTTTTGGCATTCCACAGTTTTTACATGGCTCCTTATAATTAAAACTTAAGCCAGGAGGTTACTGAGTGGGAGAGAGTGAGAAAAGAACAAGTATGAGGAAAACAGATGATAATGATTTACAGTGCATTTAAGTTTCTGAAAACTAAAAGTAACTGGAAAACTAAAAGCCAGAAGATAGTTGCACAGGTGAAAAAGAAACACGTCATATAACTGGTCAAATCTAGCCAATTCAACTGCAAAATAATAAAACCTTGGCATTAATCAAGTAGTACTCTTGAATTCATAAAGTCTAGAAAAATCTTTAAAATAATTACTGCGAAAATATTTATAGAAAAAGCACAGGGAAGCCATGTTACCACAAAGGGAAATTGACTAAAGCTGAGATACCAGGTCAGGACCAATAACATTGCAGATGCTTCTATGTACTTTAAGAATCATTACATTTTATTGTATGATATACCTATCAGGATAGATAGCAGGAGTATCAGAATAGATAGCAGGAGTAGCAGACCAGATGTGGCAACAATATTCAAAGCCTGGATGAATGGTAGACTTATAAATATGCTAGATGGCGAGAAAACTTGTCCGGCATGAGACAGTGAACCAACTTTTCTCGCTGCAGACCTAGCAATTGATTCAATATAATATTTTCATTTTATATTGGAAAATCATTTGCCCGAGAAATCACGAGGAATCACTCTCCTGAAGATTAGCATCAGTCATGCTGATGGAAGGCAAAAAAAGGTTCTGAAAGACAATTTAAAGAGAGCAGTTACGTTTTGGAGGTATATCTTGCCATTCTCTTAATACAAACAATTCATAGAAACAAGGAGTAAAATACTGAACAGCTCTAACATTACAAGAAATATAAAACTGAAAGTGCTGAAATGCTGAGAGACTTGTCTGAACAATGGGAGGATTTCCTTTCACAATTTAAAACAATACTGATAACCAAGTTTTATATATCACCAAGCTGCTCTCTAAATATTATCTCTTTACTTTTGATTTATAAACTTTAAGTTCACAAAAACAAATAGGTTATTAGCTAAATTTTGGTCTTTCTCAGTTACCATTTTATACACACAGGAACGTTGTCTTTTCTTGGAGTTAATAGGATTTTTAAAGGTGTTATTACTATTTTTTTTTCTTTTTCAATATGGAACACTGACTGAACAAATTCCTTAAACAATGCACAATATATCACCTTACAGAATTACTATTGGGATCATATATATATATATATATATATATATATATATAAAAGCAAGGATTAATATCTTTAGATATCATTTTTCTTGGAAGTTTTTTTTTCTTCTTGAATTGCAAGGCAATGGATATTTGGTAAAAAACCTACTTAAAAAAAAAAAGAAAATTTGAAAAGCCATAGGGTGGGGATAAAGAGGAAAAGCTAAAAAGCTACTGTTACTACAAATACAAAGTTTTTTTCCCCATCTACCAAAAACAGGAATTAGTAGATAATATTACAGACTTCCTATTTGACATTTTGGGGTCCCTCATTCCCTGCTAAGGACTCAAACTGATAGTTTAGATTCACACATTATTTTTAAGAGAACTATTTATGGATGATGAAGACTTATAATATTTTGTTCTGTTCACACATTTTGTTATTGCAAAAATATGTAGACAAAAAAAAAAAAAAAAAAAAAAAAAAGAAAGTACATATGGTTTGAATAAAAAAAGAAAAAAAAATGTACATTTTTTTTAAAATTATTTACTTAATTGCCAGCACCAAAAAAAAAAAAAATGCTTTTATGCCTGTCCACTTAACATTTGTAGTTGTTTTTAAAAAGGAGACCTCTTTTTAACCCAGAATGAATCACACATCAACCATGTACACACAAGATGATACCATGACAGCTTATTAGAACAATTTGTGTAGCCTTAAGAAAATTGGAGTGGGGAGGTAGGGGTCTATGAATTCTTCTAGTAACAAATTCCAAGCTACAAGACACTTAAATTTAACAAACAACTTTATTCTCATCCTTAAAAAAAAAAAAAAAAAAAAAAAAATTGTTAGATTAAAAAATTTAGAAGTAATTTGATTCCCCGACAGTTTTGTCAATATTCCCCACCTAATAAAACATTGACTTTGTTTATCTCATTTAGTAGAGAGATATGAATAAACTAAGAGTAATTAAATTGAAACTGTAACTGATCAATTTATAAATTTTATTCATGCTTCACATACAAATTAATTCTATAAAGCAAAAGAAAGAAAAAAAATAAAATTGGAATACAGGCCGGCAGCAAGTGTTAGGAGAGACCTCTGAAGACCACTTTGGTAGTGTTGCAACATCTTTCAATATACCAAATTATGTATGAGTTAACAATGCCACCTTCCTCTGTACAGCTATACAATTCCAGAACAGGGCTTTTCAGCAAGCCCCTCACCTCCTGCATCTATCGCTTTGAGTCTTTTACACTCAGGACCATCAAGAAGGTGCACTAGTCAGATCTCGTATCCAATGAGGTGTGCTGCTAGGGAATTGAAACAGCTGAACATTCTCTGCACCACACCCACTAGCTTAGTAACATCCTGCAACAAGCTGATCACCCCCTATGAAAATCATTGACCAGTCATCTGCACACTGGCAGAGTACTTTTCAGCAGAGTACACAGCCTCTGGAAGGATGTTGTGCCTACCAGGAGCTCTAGCAGATTAATCTGATAGATATTCCAATGCTCTGCCAAGACCATAAGAGCTGGAAGGATAAGGTGGTGCTTGTAGACTCAATGTTTTCATCTACTGCATCCTTTCTGTTAGATTGAAATTGCAAGGAAGCATATTAAAGTTATGTTATTATTTCTAAAAAGATAAACTTGTTCTAGAGAAAGTTTCATAACATCTTGAAATATTTTAGGTGGGTGGGTGGGGGGATTTGAATGTTAAAGATTTATAATTGAGATTAATAAAATAAAAAGAAACAGATAAAAAAAAATGTTTGGTCACATTTTAGGAAATGGGCAAGACCGAGCATTTTATACCCACCTCAAACACACACATCACTTACATACACAATACATGAATGGGACGCAACCCAAACTGCCAAGAACCAAATTTTCACTACCATCCAGATCAGAAGTGCGTATGCTAGACAACATCATTAGCAAAACATTACTTAAAGAACTGAGAAGAAAGAAATATCATGACTGATCGTGAATGCTTAATGAGGCCCACATTGCATTCTCAGAAAGCAAGGTTTGCAGTTTTTCGAAATTTTTCGTAAATCTCATTTCACAATTAGACATTTGAGTTTGAACATCTACAACACACTTGTATATCGTTATAATGGGGCCTCACATTAGAGAGGAGGGCCGGGTGTGCAAGTAAAACCATTGAAAGGAAGGCCCAGAAACAGTGCACATTCTCTCCTGATGACACCAACTTAAATATAAATTCAAGAGGAACACAATAAATTAAATGGAATCATATGCCATAGAGAAGCTCGGTGGAAATGTCACTGGCATGAGGAGCATTACACATTCAGCTCGCTCCAGGTGAGTTTCAATTACTTTTCAGTAATTTACTTCTTCATGAATGATTGGAGAACAAAAATTATATATACATAAAATAAACAAAATTCTGCAAATTTTGGCCTTGAAAAAAAAAAAAAAAAAAAAAAAAAAAAAAAGTTTATAAGTCAAGTACAGCAAATTCTAATTCATCTTAAGGCAAGCCAACTGCTGCCATGTCCTCACTGTCTAGCTTCAACAGAATTCAAAAAGCACTAATGGGCAAGGAATTATTCTCCACCCTGAAACCCTTGTCCCACAGATGAAATTTTGCTACTCTATCACTATAGCTGATGTTCAAATGAGTCACATTGCTTAGCACCAACAGTTCAGACATTCACAGTTAATACCTGCCATGCCATGCTCACAATAGCAAATCATCTTCCTTTGTATTGCTTTGCTAAGAAGCAAGTTCCACTCAGACAACTTCTTTCCCCAGAACACGCTCCTTAGAGGATACTTCTCTGATACTTACAATTTTAGGTCACTTTAAAATTTCAGGATCAAGGGATGTCTGTCTGACATGTTTTCATAATTTCTTATTTCCTTTCCCTTCTAATCTCACTCAGTGGTCCTTGAGTCTTGTATTGAGTGAACTCACAGTATAAAAAACTGAATTGAAGCTAGTCCTAATCATATTGTTGTCAATGGTTAAGTCAGTAAGAAAGAATGAAATATAATACAAGTTCTATCCTGGAAGAAATTGCTACAACTTGTTCAGTAATAAAGCAAATCAACAAGCATTAGGATCAGCCAAAAAGTACCACTCTAATTTAGTTAGAAAGATTTCAATAGTACTAACCAAGTAAAAGACCCATGCTGGAAATATAAATAAGAAATAATTATCAGTAATGACACTAATAAACCAACATCTAGGTCTGATGTGGAAAACAAATGTGGGTGTAAAACTTATACAATTGAATATAAACAATGTAAATGGGCTCATATAAAATAAAGACTGAAGTCTTGATTGTACAGAGGGGAAAAATTGCTATAAAAACAGATGGAATTGAAATTTGGGGGTGGGGCATACATATTTTGATCACAGGTTTCATAAGCATATCGTGTCATGCTGAATTGTGATTAAAAAAAAAAAAAAAAAAAAAAAAAAACTTGTACCTGGTGAACAGTTATCCCTAGTAGAACAGTTATTAGGTGATACAATCACCACTTATACAGGGTGCGATGAGTAAATTGTCACCATTGTATAATTTTTATTTTACACATGCACACTGATCTTCATTTCATCAACTGAAAAGCATAGTAGGGTCAGCTATGTGGGAGGTATTTCTGGAAGGTATATGTGGGAGGAATTTCTGTTGCAGCTTGTATAATTATTTAAGTAATAAAAAAAAAAAATTCTAAAAATAGATTTTCATTTTACTTTTTTAATTAAGTTTCAATTCAATTAATTAGGTTACACCTAGTAGTTTGACACACATAATATAATAAAGTATAAGAAATCAATAATGGCCTTTGTTTTTTTTATGCCAAACATTTTGCAATATGACTTATAATTCATATAATTAAGTTCATTGTCAGGACTGATTTGCTAAAGCTACAATCCTCCCTCAGTGCCATACGTGATACATGCTTAGGTGATTGTGTCTTGAAAAAGACATGACTGACTGGGCAGAAGATTATCCCACAGTAGGTTGCCATTACTTTCTGCGGTAGACTGGTTGCCAGTAAAGGCTATAGAACCCAATCTGTCCTGTTACTTAACCCATAACTGGGAGGGAAGAGGTGGACTAATACCTTTCCCAAGGGTTTTGCGTGTAAGTGAATGCAAGGAATTCAACTGGCATTCGACCTCAACTCCCCGAGTTCTCATTCTGAGCCGATATCCTCTGCATCACAACGCACATCATCAGTCTATTAGCAGCATACTTGTAAAACACTACAAAACATATTTAGCTTACTGTAAACCAAACGCATTCCAACACCAATACAGAATTTAATTCAAGTCATGGCTGCTGCTGTCTAGTATCTGCTTTTTAAATTTACAAAATTGAAAAAGATTAAAATTCTTTAAATACAAGATGGTAAAAAAAATTCCCTCTCCCTAATGACACACCCACTTTCCTTTTTCTTTTTCCCTATGGTTAGATTTAATAGTTTAGTTAGTACCGACAACCAGGCAGAACTCCAAGTCAGAGTCATATTACAACTAAAGTCAAATATTGGTATGTATAAATGCAACAATTTCAGGAAAAAATTAAAATTTTACTTAGCTAAATTTTCCATGTTATAAAATGTCAAAAAATTGAGAAAGATTACACAAAGAATATACTTAATAAAAATAAGATCCTTTAGAAAGTGTGAACACAGTAGTGAAGTTATCCTTGGTGAATAATAGAAGGGTATTTTCAGACTTCCCTGTCTAGAGTTTAGCAAGACTAGCAGCATTTTTATTAATTTCATGCTTTTTGACTACATGATTTTTCGGCAGACCTGAAGGAGACTACCACCACCTTTAAATTTGTTGTTTTTCATTTTTTTCTTTTTACTTTTTTTCTTTTTACTTTTTTCAGTGCAGTCTTATCGGTTATTACATAAAGTTTCCGATTATCAAAAATATTTGAAAAAAAATTTCAATATTTAAACAATTTTTTTGTGTGTGTGTAGGTAGGGGCTCAGTTTTTCATGCAACATTATAGTAAATCGATCCTCCATTTTGGAACCACTCATGTTGGCGGGGCAGGGATCACTTTGTTTTGTTTTTTTTTTTGGAACAAGTCTCGGAAACTCCAAAAATGGCTTTATTCAAAAATTTCGCAAAGGATTCAGTTGTTGAATATGTGCAAGCAAAAAAGTTAATCACACAGGATCAATTTACTACAAGCTTTTATGAAAAACTAAAAACCCCTTCTAAAAGTGTTAAATGTTGAAATTTTTACAAATTTTTTTTGTCATTTGGAAATTTTAGGGTTTAATCAATAAGATTGCACTGAAAAAAGTAAAAAAAAAAAAAAAAAAAATGATAATCAACAACTGCCCAGGTGGTGGTAATGTCATACCAGCAAGTGGTTCCAAAATGGAGGATCAATTTACTATAACGTATGAAAAACTGAGCCTCCACCCCTCCTAAAATTGTTTAAATATTAAATTTTTCCAAATATTTTTTGTCAGTCGGAAAGTTTAGGGTGTAATCGATAAGATTGCAATGAAAAAAGTAAAAAAATGAAAAACAACAAATTTAAAGGTGGTGGTAGTCTCCTTCAGGTCTGTCGATTTTTCTAACCACCCACTTTAATCAAGACCTTAGTATGTTTTGCATATTAAGAAAAGTTCTGAAGCACTCCTTGTATTAGGTAGCTAAAAATAACTTCCATCCTCTCATCCATTACATTTGGTAACAATAGCAGCAAAGCCATTAAAAAGATAAATAAATTAAACAAAAAACATTTCAGTAATCAATTTTTTTTTCAAGACCTAAGTAACAGATGATTCAGACTTTGAGGTCATTTAAATGGGGTTTTTTTCAAGTATTATGTGCGTTGTGGTACAGTGGATATTGGCTCGGAACGAGAAACTGGGGAGCCAAGTTTGAATTTCAGTTGAATCTATTGTATTCACTTACACGCAAATACCCTTGGGAAAGGTATTAATCTGTCTCTTCCTTCCAGTTATGGATTAAAAACAGGACAGGTAGGGTTCTATAGCCTTGGCCGGCAACCAGTCTACCGCAGAAAGCAATGGCAACCTACTGTGGGATAATCTTCTGCCCAGTCAGTCATGTCTCTTTCGAGACATGATTGCCCAAGCATGTATCACGTATGGCACTTAACTGACTGACTGATTTCCAAAATATTATTAAGAACTTGTATAAATCCAAAGCAGGATCTGCAACATAATTGATCCTGACTTAGCAGCTCACCTTCAGTCACTTTCTCAGTCACAAAATGTGGCCTCCCTCCGTCTTTTCTACAAATATTTTCATGGCTTCTGCTCTGATAAGCTTCTTTCCCCTGGTGCTGTGATGACATGAATTTACTTGTGCTTTTAGATTAGCATCAAGGTCCCACACTTTTACAAAATAGTCAAATAGCCACTTCTACTTGTGCAGTTCCTCACACTTCCCATCTGTGAAAAACTCCTTTTCATATACTTGCTTCCCTGATAGCTACAATCTCCGAAAGTTTAAATGCAACATCAATTGACATCTATTTCCTTAAATCCTATCAAGCTCTTATTTCTTCAACATCCCCTGCGCCCTCCTAAACACCAGTGGCAGTCCTGCCTCGCTTGGGGGTGAAAGGATTATAAAAAAATTAAATTTCTACAAACAGTCGCATTGCAGTTCAGTCAATGTCAAATGTTTTCATATTAAGAAATGGCTAATATTACTATTACATGTTTTTTATTTTTATTTTATACTTTTAAAATTTGATTTGTAAAGTAATTTTAGTTTGATAAGTTTGAAGACAAATTTTTGTAATTGAGTGAACAGCAACAATAAAAGTTCAATTGACAAATCTGCTACGACAGAGGTTCTACTGTAGATATGAAGTAGATTTTTAACTAGCAAAATAAAGTTAAACTTAGCAAAGCAGGACTTGAACTAGCCACCTATGGCGAAATCGCCAGTCATCATTCCTTCAAATAAACCATGAATTTTATAGAAAAGAGGGTATGAGAATGTATGTGCTGAAAAGTTCTAAAAAACAAGCAGAGTTCCTAAAAATCAGTACTTTAAAGGCCAAACAGAATTTGGGAAGTGAGTAGGGTTTAAGAATTTTCTAGCACTCTTCATACACTTTGGACCTTGTCACTTAGCAACTTCTATAAATTTCTGTAGGAAATGTGGCAACTGAAGGCCAGCAACATTTTCTGAGAGACACTAACAACTTTATTTACAGGTATCATTATTTTCTGTAAGAAAAGTGTTGGCATTCTCCCAAGTTAAAAACAAAGGTTCACCTTGTCAAGGTATTCATTATATATCGTCTTGTACAATACAGAACAAAAAGAACAATTTTTGTCTTCATACTCCAAATCACCTACAGCAGGACATGACTTTAGTGCAATGAGTAGGTGTTAATCAAATTCTGAAGCCTATCATAGGAAGAATTAAAGCTTACTCCAAATCAATGTCAACATTATTGCCTATGAGAAAATGTGTTAAGACATTTCTTGATACCATGGAATAAACATAAATTACATCCGAATGCATTATGGCTACAAACTCTTCAACCAGTCACTCTCCACCTCTATAATGTCACTTCCCTGTGCATTTTCTATAAATATTTTCATAGTAATTGTTTGAATGAACTCTTTGCTGAGGTACCTGAACTTTATGAATTTAAGCAAAGTACTAGATTGGCGTTGGATGTGCGTTGTGGTACGGTGGATATCGGCTCGGAACGAGAAACCGGGGAGCCAAGTTCGAATTCCAGTTGAATCAATTGTATTCACTTACACGCAAATACCCTTGGGAAAGGTATTAATCCGTCTCTTCCTTCCAGTTATGGGTTAAATAGCAGGACAGATTGGGTTCTATAGCCTTGGTCGGCAACCAGTCTACTGCAGAAAGCAATGGCAACCTACTGTGGGATAATCTTCTGCCCAGTCAGTCATGTCTCTTTCGAGACATGATCGCCCAAGTGTGTATCACGTATGGCACTTAACTGACTGACTAGATTGGCAGCAAGGTCTTATAATTTTACAGTAGAATTGGCTAGATGTAACCAAAAGTTATATGCTAACAACTTTTCACTTGTGGAATTCTTCTGGGTCCATGCTTTCCAACCAACATAGATCTTCAAAAATCTAAATGCAATGATAAATCGCTATCTACTGTCTTCTTCATTACTCTTCTATTGTTCTTGCTCCTTAATGATTCTTTTTGTTTCTTTTTCTTTTACACTCAGTAACCCCTAATGTATTAGTGGCTTTATTGCTTTACTTTCAAATTAATAAGTCAAGTAAACCTAATATATTCTACATCTTTACTTTGTTACCCCAGATTATGATAGCTGAAGATGTTTCAAGTGCTGCGTTCTTTTCAGGATGTAGGGGATAATGGCCATCCACATCTTCCTGTTCCTTGTAGCTCTTAATATATTGTCATTTCTTCCAAACTTTGCTACACCATCCACTTAATTAGGCCCATCAAGTATGTCACATGCTGTTTTCCCTGTACCTCTTTCTGCCCTATGAGTATCAGATTCTCTAAGCCTTACTTTCAAAACCCTAACTTGATATTTCAATGCTAAAAGCTAGCAAAATGAGAATATTAACAAAGATAACAAAAATCCATGAAAGAAATAAGATGCGCTAAGTATAAAAAATTAAAAATAAATAAAGAATTAACTTCTAATTTATTGTTCACACCAGAATAAGAACAATCTTAAAAATTCCTTGACAGTTACTTGGATCAACAAGTACCTTAAGAAGACAGAACACTAGGGCTGAAACGCCATAATAAAGATGAGAACAATAGTTTGCATATAGATAAGGCATTGTCAAAATTTCCAGTATCAAGTGTTGTGTGTTTTAATGAGTCACATGTAACTAGAGAAATCAGATACGCAATCTTCTCTGCTAATCTGAGAAATGAAAGTACACAGCTTTAAATTGACTTTTTTTTTTCCTTTTCCTCTATATGTTAACCTTGATTTAACAGGATAGATCTTATCCAGGACACTAATTGTTCTGATAAAAGCTAAACTGAATTGCTACACTGTATCATCACCAACTGTTGTAACCATTCAGAATTATGGACTTTTATAAATGCCTTGTTTAATACATAGCGTCATTGTAGCAAGATTTTAAACTTTACATATCTTTCAAGAAATCATTCAAACAATGTACAGAATTACAGAGTGATGATTAACAAGCTGGTCTTGTAAACCAGCACTCAAAGTTCTTACACCACAGACCCGTGTCATGCAAGACAATTTTCCCCACAAGTTGGTGATGGGGATTGATGGTGATCACACACATAAAACACAAACAAGACCATGATAGTCAATGAAATAGAAAAACAAAGTTTATTTTTTTTGTGCTGCCCGATATAAAATGGCCCACAGCCCAGCACCAACCCGGTTATTAGAGACCACTGTTGCAGACCATCATCCATTCGATGGTTGGGGTCAATCTTCATTAGCTATCATATTGTACAGATGAGGTTTTATGACAAACTAAGATTGGGCGGGGGAGGGGAATACAAAGTAAATAGCAGTCAACTTTAGAAAGAACTTGCAGATCATAAATTATTTCCTTGGAATTTTATCTGGAACTTCCAGTAATCTGTGAACATTGCTTAATGTTAATGATGATGCGCATTCCAAACTTACTAATTATTTACATTGTTCGAACTGTTGTCCTCATCTTTATTATCGTATTCACAACGTTTCAGTCATTGCACCCTCCAACCTTCTTCAGGTGACTGGAATTTTGAATGGAATTCTTTATTTTGATTACTGAGTAGATTGTTCACCTTCCTTGAGTGAAGGACATGTGGATCTGTTGATAAGTGTTGATTGGATCCAGTGACTTGACTTGAAAGAGTTGTGAGTTCAATAACTGGCAACAGCAGTGGCAATAAAAAAAAAAAAAAACTTAGTTGAGTTAAATAGAGACAACTAAGACATTTGGAAGTGGCATGACTCACAGAACGAGAACCTACTCCAATGATCAAAATAAAGAGTTCAGTTCAAAATTTCAGTCACCTGAAGAAGGTTGAAGTGTACAACAGCTGAAACATTGTGAAGATGACAAAGATGAAGACAACAGTCTACATAATGTAAATACCTAATTGCATAAATATAGACAAACTAAACAATGTTAGTCAGATTTCTCTTTAAAAGATTTTCTACTCTAAAAGAGGATGCATGTTGACTTAAAATAAAAGTTTCACGGTGAGTTTAATGAATCAATATGAAATAAAGAAACAACAGAACAAACAAAACCTGAGCAATATCAAACAAAAACAGGACTTTATATCTCTAGACATCAACAACAGAACAAGAACACTCTGCCCATATATATTAAATAAAGGATTCAGTTTGCAATTCCCTGAAGGTTAATCAAGAGACACCTGAAGAATGCCAAAGGGCATTTGATATATATATATCTCAAAAGAATGAACATATATAGTATTGATTATCTCTACAGGATATCTATTCTCAAGTTATCTTCAAAGAATGTCTAACGTGCTTTGTCCCTTCGGAATGTGAACAAACATGCCTCTCCACAACTTCCTATTCCTTGTAGCTTTGCGTAAGGTTTGTCTTTACTATCCTCTCACTGTCCTGACATCCATTTACACTAACTCATTAGGTAGGTTACTCACTGCTTCTCCATGTCCCTCAATGTGTCTTGTGAGTGTCAAATTTTCTAAGCCTCATGTCTTCCGGAAATTTCAACTGTCCTTTTCTGATTGTAAGCATTTTGTTCCCATTTTCCATCATCTGTTAAAACACTTTTGAAACACTTAAAACTTCTCTACTTGCTTAATTTTGGCATATTCAATTTGTAGTTTCCACCTTGGGCTATTCCTCTAGCTTAAAACTATTTTAATTCCAATTGACGGTTAGTACTTTCTTATTGCTTTTAACCAGTTTCAATAAAATGAAGCATATCTTATAAGACATTAAAAAACAAAACAGTAACAAATAAAAACATTTCTCATATTATTTTAAGTGCATGATCCATGTAGATAGGATCTTCAAATTGTAGGCCTTTTTCACCTTGTGAATAGCCATAAAGAGATTTTTGCTCTTTTCCTCATCTTTAAAAATACATTTAAGGAAAGAAAAAAAAATCTATATGATTTTATCTCATTATCAAAAGAGGGAAAGCTACCAAAAATCAGCTGCTAAGGAAATTCAGTTAAGTAATAACCCTTGACCCATCAATCAAAGAGAAACAAAAAGATGGGAGAGAAAGGAATAAATCTGAGCATTTTTTTTTTTTACTTTATGCAGCAAACAAGACTTTTATAAGATTTGCTTAAGATTTTCTAACTCTTCAAGGTCACAAAGTTTCTAGAAAACTAAGATTGCTTAAAAAAGCTCAATATCAATTTCTGGTAGAGTGCCACCTAAAAGGGTCAACAAATTTAGCATCATTGTACAGTTATAAATTTAGTTATATACTGAAAATCAAAGGAATTGTAGCCAGGAATAATTCTAAACTACTCATATAGTCATAATTATTAAGAGAATAAAACTTATAAATGCTAGACTAGAGTTATAAATGAAAACCAAGCGTTTTAACTAATCATATATTAGCAGATATTGAGTTTGTTTTCCTGCCAAGAAATCTGAAGATTGGATGAAAAAAAAAATAAAAAATAAAAAAAACATAAAACAGTCAAGATTCATGTAAGCAAAGAATTTGTCACTTTAACTGAGCAGGTTCATGCCAATTTCAAAATCACTCATAAGGACTGTTTTTTGTATTTTTTTGCCATTGAGTCTCAGTCCCTTTCCTCTTTTTTTTTTTTTTTTTTTTTTTTTTTTTAGTGTTGAGTCCAGGTCTTATTTATAAGAGGTCAGCCTAAACCACCAGGCCTGATGTAATTTGATATTTTCTGGGAGTGGTCCCACTTGCAATTGGTTGATTAGCTGTTTATTAATTTTTTTTATTGGGCAGGTATTTTATTCCTTTTTAATGTTTTACTTATTGCTTTTAATGTACAGTTGGAAGGGTGATCTCTTAATTGCTTTTTTTTTTTTTTTTTTTTTTTTTTTTTTTTAAGCAGTTTGTTCTTGTTTAAGTTGACCTCTTATTGGTTTGACATTTTTTTCTAAACCATGCTGGTGTGTTTGACCAATTAAGGGTTTCTTTGTTTTTAAGGTCACTATTAGATGTTTGTGTTCTTGTGTATATTTGTGAACTTCATCTGTGTTTGTTTTTTTGTTTGGTGGTTGTTATATTATGTTTTTTTTTGCTGTTGTGATTGAATGTTTGTATATTTTTTTACTCATCATTATTGATTACTTTATTAATATATTTTTTCTTGTGCTTATATGTGCATTTGTAGTTTGTAAATATTTAATTTCCTCACTTATTATTGATATAGATTATTATAAGACAACACTTGATGCCCATAACCCTACTTTTTTTTTCCTCAATGACTAAGGACGTGTCTTTTCACCAGATCTGTTCAACTTATACAGCAAGAATATTTTGAGGACCCTAGAAGTTATGCCTAGATTTGTCATTGGAGGCCACAATTTAAACAACCTAAGGTACGCAGATGATACAGTGCTGATAGCAGACACAGAAAGGAAACTACAAGACCTCCTACAGAAGGTAGCTGAAGAGAGTAACAAGAAAGGACTACAAATAAACTGCATGGTCATCAGTAAAAAGGGCAGCCCAATATGCCAAATACAGGTCGGGGATACTAAAATTAAGCAGGTACAGAGATGTAAATACCTGGGAAGTGTTCTAACAGAAGACGGAAAGTGCAACACAGATCCGAAGTCAAATTGGCATGGTAAAGGAAGCATTTCAGAATTTGAGTAAAGTATTAAGAAACAGGACAATTTTGCTAGAAACAAAGAGAGTACTGGATTGCTGTGTTATCAGTTCTTCAATATGGCAGTGAATGCTGGACAACATCATCAAAGATGAAGTTAAAACTTGAAGCAACTGAAATGTGGTTCTACAGAAGGATGCTGCGAATATCATGGATCGAGCATGTGAGCAATGATGAGGTTTTGAAAATGATGGAAACGAATAGGAAATTAATACTGAGTATCAGGAAGAGACAGCTGAAGTTCCTGGGGCATGCAATGAGGAAAGAGGGTTTGGAGAACCTGATACTAACAGGCCAGATAGAAGGAAAAAGAAACAGGGAAAAGCAGCAGATAACATATTTGAAGGACCTAATCAGGTGGATGATGGAATGAGGGTTGCAGGCTGTAACAGGAGAAGGCGTGCTAAGAGTCACCAGGGTAAAGAGATGTGGAAAGCCATGATCGCCTATGTCTTGAAGGGACAGGGCACATAGAAGAAGAGTCATGTTGTTAAGTAATCTTCAAGCATGCGTTCATGAAATTCTTAGTCATAGAAAAAATAAGGGTACATGCATAAACTTCTTATATTTCTAGTTCTGTATTGTGCATTTTTTTTTTATGTTGAGCCCTAAATAATTTACCGAGATATTCTTGGCAACACGCGTATCTCAGAAAATGTGAAAGCATTGGCCAGAATATAAGAAAAAAGAAGTTCATTTATCTGAACAATTTTTGAAATTACCACTGACCTAGTTTTCAAAATGATGTTTATATAAACTGAACTAAATTTTCAATAAGCAGTAGATTAATGAAAATAATTTGTTTTTGAGAATAGGGAATGCTCTAATTAAGTTTCTACCCTCCTTTGCCAGCACTGTCTATTAATGACTGCTGAAAATAACAATACGTTCAGTCTAAATTTGTTTTCACAGAAAACTGTTATAGTGCTGGATATTTATGGTGTGATGAAATCAATCACTTAGGCTTTAATACCAGCTCCTCTGCCATTTTGTTATTAATTTACACTGAGCTTTAGTAAATTTGTATGTGGATCATCATCATATGATGTATTCTAAAAGCTGAAAATAATAACTTCAAATATTTTCTTTTATTTCTTTCTTTCTTTCCAATAGCCAAACTAAATCCAATTGGTTTATGAAACTTCCTAATTTTATTCAATATTTTAAATTCTGTAACCTTTCTTTTTGTCTATACTTCTGAGATGAGGTACTGTAATGATTTATACTATTTACATTGTTTGAATTGTTGTCCTCATCTTTGCTGCCATTTTTACAACATTTCAACTATTGTAAGCTTTGGCCTTCTTCAGGTGATTGGAATTTCAAACTGGACTCTTTATTTCATCCATCATCATCATTTATCCATCACACCCAGATGGTGCATCGGGCAGCAACTTTTTGTTGCTCTTTCTGTAACAAACTGTTTTTTACGGGGCAAAGTTGTTAGCCCTGCACCCAACCCCCAAACCCGGAGAACCAGTGGACCATTCTTGGTCCTTACGTTCCCAAATGGTCATCCATTTAAGTACTGATCAGGCTCGATGTTGCTTAACTTCGGTGATCGGAAGGGAACCGATGTATTCAACACAATATAGCCGTAAACTTTTTATTTCATCCACCATGGTATATTGTTCTTGTTCCACAAGCCATTATTCTTCCAGATGTCTCATTATCAGTTATTTCTTTTTAAATCAACTTCTGAAGAACAATCTATCTCAGTGGACAAAAAGGATTCAGTTTGAAATTCCAATCACCTGAAGAAGACTTAAGTGTACAACTGAAATGTTGCGAATATCATAATGAAGATGAGAAAAACAGCTCAAAATGTAAATACTGTTTTGAATGATTGTCTCTAGTTTATATACAGTACCGTGCAAAAGTATTAGGACAAGAACTATTTTATCTTTTATGAGGAACATTGACAGAAAATAAACAAAGTAATTTTATTTGATTTACTCAGCAAATGCTTTAACAAGAAAAAAATACTTGTTACAAAATAAATTTAATATTTAGTATAATAGCCTTTTGCTTTGATCACAGCCTTCATTCTGTCATGCATTGACATCGCAAGCTTCTTCAAAGTATCTAATGCTATCTCCTGCCAAGCAGCTTGTATTTATTCCCAAAGTGTGTCTTGCAAAGTAACATTAGATTTATCAATTTTTTTTACCCGAAATATCCCATAGACGTTCAATAGAGTAGTTTGAAAATAACTTGTTTAATAGAAAATAGGAAAAATTAAATATAACTTCTTTTTAATACATTTCTTTTACACCTAGTTTTAAATAATATTTATTAGTAATTTATTTGGCTTTTCACCCTGTATTTGAATTTCGGTGAGGTTTTTAGCAAAATCATCTGTCCTAATACTTTTACACATTACTGGTAGTGTGCTAAAGTGTTAGGACAGGTGTAATTTTTAACTTTATTTTGATGCCTCATAAAAGATAAAATAGTTCTTGTCCTAATACTTTTGCACAGTACTGTATATTTCCCTTTAAAACTCTAGAATTGGAACTCATTTTGTGGAATACTAGATTGAATAAAATATACAAAATTTTTCTGTTTTCAATATTTTTCCTTTTTTAATCAATTCACCCCAAGTAAGGTGACAAAGCCATTAAGACACAAGAAGCCGCAAGGAGTGGAAGAGAAAACTTTAAAACAAACCAGAAACCCACTCTTAAACAGGAAATAAGGGATAAATATCTGCCCCTGTTAAGAAAATCAGAGAGAAATGTAAACTGGTCAATAGGCAAAACCGGTTTTGTGAACAGGGTTAATGGTTTATTCCTTGTTTCAGATTCCTTCTAAAGTCAACTTGAACTCTATATTTCTGATTTCTCAGTCTGAACTATGAAATTTTTTCTCAGTTTAACAATTAAAAAGTTGTTAGTGGTTTTTATATATTTTAGAGTAAGAAAAACTGGAGTAAAAATCCACAGTTCATAGCCTTTACTTTTTAAAAGTGCTCAATACAAAGTTAAGTAATATTGTTATTGTAATATTTTTATTACAAGTGATTATAATAAAAAGATTTTACATTGCTAGACAAAAGCTTTAATGTTTCAATACTATTAATTGTCAGGCAATGATGGATAACTAGTGATAGGAATGATTTTTATGGAAATTTAAAAACAATTATCCTTTTTTTCAGACAGTTCAGACAGGTAAGGGAATGAGGACAGAATTAATGTCCTTGTGGGCAAGTCTAGAGAAATTAGGTTAGAGTATGGAGGTAGGCAAGTTATTTGAAGCTCTTGGGGCTGTCAATGTTATGTACATTAGATGATAGGGATATGGCTACAGCAAATGTGTTGTGTGTTACAGACTGTGGTAATCTCTTTGTAGAAGAGTTTGTTTTTATGGATGTGTTTTAAAGGTTTTGTTGATATAATTAGAACTGTGGAATATATATATATATATATATATATATATAGGATGCTCATAATACTAAATAGATGGTAAAGAATAGCATTATTTAAGTAAAACAAATTATCAGTGGATGGTAGCTCCTTATATATTAATGAAATAATAGATATCTAATTGTGGTAATTTTTTTTAACTATACTTTAAGGTGAATAATAGTGTCAGCAAGTTACTATTATTTCATTTTGTTGATTTAACAGAGCTTTTTTTGTTATGAAACTTTACTTGAAATTTTTCCTATAAACATTTATTTTCTTTAAATGTGTTTTGTGTATATAGTTTAGAAGATTCATTTAGCAGGAGTTAATTAAACCAAAGTAATTACAAGGTTCATTAATAATTAAATCCAGAGAGTGTTCATGAATGTTTGGCCTGTAGTGTATCTAGAAAGCAAATCACATGGGGAAATTTTAAAGAACTAATCTTAAATAAACTCGTTTGAAACCTCCTTAAATCAAGGTTAGATATATTGATGACTCTTATACATAGTCCAACTAGAAAGATGTTATGTTTTGTTCAATATATACTATTAAACCATCTACACAGATCAGGAAATTTTGTTTTAAAAAAATATTTTTCTTATTATATACGCTTGTAGCCTAAACAGAAAATAGTTTGAGCACTTGTGTATATATAAAAACCATCACACATGGAGTTATACTTGAATTCTAGTTTAAATTATTCTTCTATTAAGGAACAGCTCATTGGCTTCAATATAAGGCAAAGAATTCCAAGAATCTACGGAAAGAGTTAAAGCAGATAAGCAGTGCCCTCCAAAGAAGCAACTATCTGACCCATATAATCTCTGGAATGAAGATTAGGAAAAAGAATCGCAATGACACCAAGCATATAACCTCAAACTTGCCCCTGTAAGAGGAGCAATAGAAATAAGCCAAATGAACTATGGATCATACAACATCAAGAAAGGGTTTCAATAGCACAACTATTCTTAAAGATGACCTAAATTCATTTGGTCCCTGGAGAGAATGACAAAAAATTATATACCTAACATTTCAGGCAAATGTGGGTGTGTGGGTGGGGTATATAATATATATATCATTTGCTGTATATTTTGGGTCTGACAAGCAGCTTTGCAGTGAAATACATATTACCCATGAAATTGTAGAATATCTACATTTGTTACTAAATTATATTACTCTATTAAATTAAATAAATAAATTTAACATTAAGTTCTTTTTAGTGCGTCTATCGGAATTTACCAGACTTATATATATATATATATATAATATTTGGTATATAAGAGAACAGAGCACCCCATTGAAATATTAGAGGAATACGAAAACTAACTGCTAAAAGTTGAAATAACAATGAGATGTGAAAGGAAAGTTCATGCTAGCCTTTCTGGTATAAGGCCCAAGGTTTAGGAGATAAAGATAACCATTTAAAAAAAAAGGAAGAAAGAAACTTCATATCTTAGTCTTACTGATTAAGTCAACCCAGTATGATACCTGTTTTGCAAAGAACAATTTTTCATGTTTAGAAAATTTTTTAAAAATGTAGAATGACCTGTATCACATATGTTGCTGTATATGAGGTGGTCTTAATATATTTACCATCATTTCTTTTAACATTTTCTGGTTATACACCAACCAAGATGATTCATCATAGCTAATTAAGCTCAACTTATTTTTCAGACTAGGTAAAAAAAGAAAAGGAAATTGAATGGTTGGTGAATATTGTCTAAAGAAATGTGGAGCCAGAGAATTAACTGACATTTATGGCAATAACTAAAGAAGCCAGTATATTTTTTTTTCTCAAATGCAGTAACCAATAAATTCAATCATTAGCTGTGTTCTCTCTGCCATATTTATAGATATTAAATAAAAAATTCCATAACATTTTTTTTACACTCATCTTCAGCAAAAAGGAAACATAAGAATACTGAAAAAATTAAATAAAAAAATTAATAAATCTTTGTTGTCGGTCATTTTTAACAAACACACACACTTTTCACCACAAACCTAAAAACTGATCATGTCACACTATGGTGGGTCAAATAATTGTTGACAAACCATCCTTCTTTAAATATTAAACATCTGTAAAAGTAAAGATTAGCTATGTAAATTCATCTTAAAACAATCCAATATTTTAAACTATTCTTTGAGCAAGGATTTCATAAAATTATAGAACATAGGTCAGTTTATGTTATTTTATAATGTTTATTATTTTTTCTTTTTAAACTCAAAGAGGTCGTTTGTTCAAGTATCCAATTTTTATAGCCATATTTCTGAAAGATTATTTTCTCTGAAACTACTAAATATGTTGATGATAGATATAAATTATCAGGCAAATTAAATTAATAGTGATGATAAAACAAACAAAATGTAACATTAAGATGCAGATGAAGCCAGTTTGTATTGAGTGAGATATTTAAAGTTTATACATATATATATATGTGAAATGAATTGTTTGAACATTTTTTTTTTTAAATCGATACTCGTATTTAAGTAGATATTCTGTTTTTTTAATTAAACAGTATTATATATTTATATCTACCGGCCTGATTATTTACGATAAATTATTACGAAAATGTGTGCCATTTGGCAGGATTCGAACCTGTGACCCCTATTTACATAGGGGAAGCTACCATTTGATCTGGCAATGTCTTAGACCTCTCGACCACGAATAGCCTCCAGTCTAAATGAAGTTTTTCTCAGAGGCCTATATCAAGTGCCTTGAGGAGGTAATGCTACCCTGGGTCAAAAAGGTGGCCGCTGAAAGACCCTATGGAAGGCAATAAAATTCTGCACCATGCTACACAAGCAGAAGAAACCAGTCATGTCTGTCTGACAATTTCTGTGACCATTTAAATTTGGCCACCTAACTCCCCAAACTGCAATCCCACTGTTTATTGTGTAGGGCACAGCTGAACTAGACACCACCAAAACTCCTTTTAACACTAAAAATTAACTGAAAGATTATGTCACCATTTGCCAAATTGAACAAAAAGACTGTCCAGAAGAGTTGCAGGATATTCCAAAATCTGCTGGAGACTGGTTAAAACCAATGGTGATTTTTGTTGAATAAATTTACTCTTTAGTAGTTAAGACATTTTTGTGAATTTTTGGTCAATATATTTGTTAAAATGAGGTATTTTAATTTTTTCATAATTTAGATGACATCCATTGCACCCTGCATTTGTCTGTGTGTGCACATTTTTGTGCGTATACACATTTGCAAAGTTACAGCTATTATAGACTCGAGCTTTCTTTAGGTGATATCTGTTGTAATTTGTAAGTGAACCCTTTATTTAGCCACCGCCCCCCCCGGGGGGTGTCTTGTTGACAAGGTCAACAGTCCAAATAGTGTAAATAGTTACAATACATCATCTCAAAAATAAATATAGATAGAAAACCAAGAAAACCTTTTGAGTGCTTTTCACAAAAATAAATTTTTATATAAGCAATGAATAAAATAAAAACAAAAACAGAAAAAAAAACATGTGAGTAAATCAAAAATGTTAGTCTATAAAAAGAAATATTGATTTTAGTGAAAGAAAAATTATTTAAAAACAAATAATAGTTTAAGGTGTTTGCAGTTATAAAATAAAGCATTTGTTAAAAGAGAAAAGAATTAAATTCAGATGGATATTATTCATGTCCAAGTGAGGTCAATTTTTTTGTCGAAGCAGGTTGACAGGACATTTATTAAAATGAATGAATTTCATTCTTGTTTGTAAATCTGATAAATAACCATAACCGTTCTTAAAACCCATTTTGTAAACCAAGAGGGAGAAAAGACTTTGCAGCTGCAATTTAGTTTCAGAAAATAATTCATTATTAAATCTAAGGTTACAGAGAAAGAAGAGAGTTCATGATTGAATTATTATAAACTTCACATTTTAGTCCAAATAAGCTTACTAAATATGAATTTTTATTTTTTTACATTTTTCTTAGAAATTAAAAAATCAGTTTTGAAAAGCATTTTTGTTTTTTTAATTTCCTGTCCCTTAACGAAATTGACTTAATTTTCACGAGAAGAAAAAAATCATCTGAGAATAGGAAAAGAAAACTATGACCTTGTTTTAATTTGGATCTTTGTGCATAAACCAAGTTTCAGAAGATATAAGAAAAAAAATGTATATACCATTAAAAAATTTAGTGAAAAATAAATGAAAATAGAGAACACATTTGAACATATTTTCATTTACTACAACTGTCAATTTAAAAATAGTATCCAGTTCACACTCCTTCCTAGTATTTTGAACAAGATTAGAGGTTTATCTTTTGTTTCCGGTTACAATAAAAACCACACACAAAACAATTTTCTAAATTGTGAAAAAAAAAAAAAAAAAAAAAAAGAAAGAACTAAATTAAGACAGACATCAGAAGAAACCTGAAACAAGGGATAAATCATTACTCCTGTTCACAAGACTAGGTTCACATTCTTCTCTGGTCTTCTGAACACAAGTAGAGGTTCATCCAGTGTTTCCTGTTTAGGATTGGGTTTCCAGTTTGTTTTAAAGTCTTTTTCATCCTCTTTCACTATGCCCTCTTACATCTTAGTGGAATTATTGCCTTGCATAGGTGAATTGATTAAAAAATTTACTTTGATCTGCAACTAGAAATATTCAAGGATAATTATAAGGCATACTAATATTTACATGGGTGTTACATGTTAAGTGTAACAAAAGAAAAAAAAATTTTTGATTAACCAAAACTCAGAGATAAATCAAAAACAAATATTTAATTTCCCAAAACATTAAAATATTTACAAATATACAGTTTTCGCATTCAAAAAGAAAAACAGTGTTTACTACTGGCAGGCAAAGTATTATGAAGGGAAAAGAAAGGTCAGTATCTACCCAGTTAGCGAGGTAGTTAAAGTGCTATACTGTTTGGAAATTTTTAAATGTGTATATAAAGAATAATTTCAAGGATGGTCAATGAAAAGTCAAAAATATCTATTTACCCTTTTTGCTCCAGGAGGTTCTCTTTCAGGTTTTAGTTGGTCGGCAACTTTTCTTAGAGATTCTTTCAGCTGGATATAAATCCTTGAATCAAAGCCGCAGTTGATAATGTCAGCAAATCCTAACAACTGACTACTCTTTTCCCAAAAGCTATTTTATATGGGCTAACACCTAATTTGCATATTCTAGAATCCTTTAGAATTCTCTAGATTTTACTCAAATTTTCTCAGACATTCTAGCATCTTAGAAACGTTCTATTTCTAATTTTCTTATTTTTACGACTACTTCACGAATTAAAACTTTTTTGTAATAACAAGTAGGACTCAATAGAATTTGTTACTACAACCTTTTAGACATTATTAATATTATTTTTATATATAAATGCATCCTCGTAACAATGGGTCATGCAAACACTAAAACAACATTAGAGTAACAAAGATTCAATCATCAAAATTGCATCACCCCCTCCACGCATATAACAAGAAAGAGAGAGAGAGAGAGAGAAAAAGAGGATAGGTCATAAAGCCCAAGCTACTAAGATTATTTTGTTCTAATGCATCACATGATTTTGAGTCGTGAAAATGTTAAATTGGAAATAAAAGGTTAGAAATATTTATCTGCAAATTAGTACTTCTAGAAAATTTTCAGAATGTAGCCCAAAAGACATCTGCAACTTCTCTGCCAATTCTTTATGCCCTCAAAGAAATGCATTCATGCAAGATAAACATGCATTCATAATGCAATAACATTAGCATTTTTAGAGTCAAAGCAAACATTATATTCAAGCATTGTTGCCTGTTAAACTTTGGTAACTTCCATAGTTTCTTTATCTACAAGGGCACAAAAACTGAGCAAATACTTATTTCAATATCAGTTCAAATGAATTTGACAAAACTTAGGCAGACATTATGAAAAGATTAGGTATTTAAATACAGATCAGGAAGTGACTAAAGATAACAAGATTTAGTTTTGATTAAGGATGAAGCAATAGTGACTTAACTCGTTTCTTGCTTCCAAGTACCCAGATCCCAAGGAACTACAAAAGATCATTTAAAGAGTAATTCATGAAAAGTGGACATGGGATGGGAAGTGTATATGCAATATAAAATAAACAACAACCAAATTTCTCATCTATTTTTCTTATAGGAAGTCTTGATTTATTCAGAAGTTCCTTAAACCACCAAAAGGGGATAAAATGTGCCTTAAGTTTAATCAATAATTGTATTCAGAAATAAAGCATAAGACTAAAATAGAAAGTTATTATATAAAATGCACCGAAAGTAAGCAAATTTTAGTTAAAATTTAGTTTACAAATTTAAATAAAGGGGGGTGGAGTCTGTACAATATTTTAGTCTCAACACCAAAAGATTATCAAATAGGTAGACAAAGTCAGTTGTCTTTTCTTCCTATCTTAGTGAATTAAACTGACATTTATCTGATGTTGAATATGAAAAAATACAATTAAGAAAATAGAGTTACTAACTGGTGACTACCATTGCTGACATACTCCTACCACCTTACTTACCACAACCAAGAGGGCAAAAAGGTACAACCAAGGATGGGAAACAAGACAAGATCAAACCCACATGAGTGTACATGACAGTTCATCAGTTACAAATGAAGCAAAAGTATAAATCAATACAATTGGAGGTCAGCCACTGACAAGTTGTTGCCAATATTAAATGGTGCTTTGTTTGATACCAAAATACTTTTTAGTCTAGGTTAAGTTGTAAACCACATCAAAAAATTATAGACAAGACAAGAAACAAGCCTGTTGGAAAACCTTATATTGACCAACAAGAGAAAGTAGAATAAGGCCACATCATTCAAGGCAACCATCTTTCTACTATCATCCTACAAGAATCCCCTAATTGGGACAGGGGAAAGACAGGGGCAGAGAAAGAAAAAGAGGGGAAGAGAGAAAAAAAAATGGGCTTACAACGGCACAGAGTAGGGAAGATCAGTCAGAGGATGGCACATAGGCATGCAACCAAGACATATGGAGGGAGTTGGTCAGGTGCTCAGTTGCTTACCAACCTTACAAGCACTAGAGTAACGATGACACATATATAAAGTACTTCCACATTTTCGTGATACCTAAGTTTTAAAAATACAAAAATTTTTGAAAGCTAAAGGATTAAATTTATTATTTGAGATAAGTATTATTTAAGTAAAAACTTGTGGTGCAGCCGATATTGGCTCAGAACGAGAAATCGGGGAGCAGAGTTTGAATTCCAGTTGAATTCCCTGCATTCACTTACACACAAATACCTTTGGGAAAAGTATTAATCCATCTCCTCCCTCCAGTTATGGGTTAAATAGCAGGACAGATTGGGTTCTATAGCCTTGGCTGGCAACCAGTCTACCACAGAAAGCAATGGCAGCTTACTGTAGGATAATCTTCTGCCCAGCCAGTCATGTCTCTTTCGAGACATGATCACACAAGCATGCATCGTGCATGGCACCTAACTGATCTGTAAAAGGAGATGTTATTTTCATTTTTGTGTAATTTAAATAACAATCCATTTATCTCTCTCTCTCTCTCTCTATATATATATATATATATATATATATATATAGACACACACACACAGAGTCATCCGCAGACAGATCTGTTTCGCTGTCTCACAGCTCATCAGTATGGTTAAACATCCAATTGCTTTTTACCCAGGATTGAAACCCGACCAAATTATCATCAGTCGGCAGTTCTACCTCTGGGCTATGTATGGGCGCTCGGTAGAAGGAGGCAGATTTTTAGCACGTGATATATCATGTATACACACGGCAATAGCTGAGAGTGTTCTAATTCATTACTGAATGAACGATACATAGATGCTAGAGTAGCTACTGTTTTTTCAAAGTCTACTATTCTTCCAGGGTGTTATATAAAAAAAAATAAAATTTTGTGCTCCCATTCATTAAAGTTTTTAATTGGAAGAACTTATCTAAGAGGTGTGAAAAATTTGCTCTGCATTCCTTTCAAACTGAAATTACCTCATTTGGTGGGGACACTAATATACATCTTTGTGACCTTATAAGAAATTAAGTTTAAACAAGGAATAATAATCTCCCATTGATAGAGCAAATCTTCTCAGATGAAGTCATTAAAAGCATTAAATTGCATAAACATGAGGAGGTGGAGGGCAGAAAGAAAAATTTCTACGTGCAATAAATCTAACACAGTCCACAAAAGAAATTATGAACTACATAGAAAAACAGGCAAACAAGAAACTGTTTTTTGTATGAAAAACAAAGCAAATAAGTTGGCACAATATGTGAAATGTTTTAGACTGTCATTAAGTCTTTCAACTGTTAAATTACACAATACACAAAAGAAATAATTAAAAAAATTATTAACTTTGAAACAAATTCATCTGAGTGATTTGTTAACTTTATATTAACAGTAATAGACAAATGTACATTGTGGTGCAGTGGATATCGGCTTGGAATGAGGAATTGGACATCAGAGTGAATTGCAGCTGAATTCGTTGCATTCACTTACACACAAATACCCTTGGAAAAGGTATTAATCTGTCTCTTCCCTCCAGCTATGTATCAAATAACAGGAGAGATTGAGTTCTATAGCCTTGGTAGACAACCAGTTTACTGCAGAAAGTAAAAGTAACCTACTGCAGGAAAATCTTCTGCCTAGTCAGTCATGTCTCTTGAGACATGATCATCCAAGCATGTATCATGTATAACAACTTAACTGATTAAATAGACAAATGACAACTTGTCAAATGAGATTAGTTCAGATCAGGTCAATACCAAGAGAATATTAACTTTAAATTTTGCTTGGATTTTTAACAGCTGAATTATTTCGACTAAAAGAGGTTAATGATACATCATGGATTTTATTTTTATAATTACTATTGTATAATGCATGGGCTACCATAATATTTCATTAAATGCACATAAATCTGATAAGCCATTTATTAAATATCTCATTGTAATTAAGGGATATTTTTCTTGGTATGTTGTTTAATTAGGGCATGTAATTAGAAGCCAAACTTTTAGAAAAACCTATGCAATTTACTTTATTGAAAACACAAACAGGCCAAATAAGAAACAGTGGTTTGTGTTAAATGAGAGTTTTTGTTCGATTGTTTACATTTTTTTATTAATCGAAATAACGTTTGACATCACTTGATGTGTTTTTAAATTAGAGGAAACAATTTCTTATTGCAACATAGAACCTGGAATTGAGTTAATAGCAAAAATGGCTCTTCAACAGAATCACTTACAGATCAAGTTTTCCTTCATTATCCCTGAATAAAGTATTTTAAATGTTATTTCAGAAATAGTTATAATCAAATAGCAAGAAAACTTAACAGGTTTTTTAAATCTAGAAAATACTTTGATTGTAAGAATTTTCTTTTTCAAGATAATGATTTACTGACACAAGTTTTACTAATTCACCCATAGTTAGGAGGAAGAGGTGGATTCATACCATTCCCAAAAGGTGAATATAACAAACCTAATGAGAATTGAAACCACTCTGTAATAATTTTGAGCCATTATCCACTATATCATCTGGTATTCCTCAGCAGTCACCCATCTAGTTCATAACCAGTATTGATGTGGCTTAAGTTGTACAGGAAGCCAAACAGGAAATATTAAGAAAAATAAAAAAAAAACCCTATAGGATGGTATATCAAATATACCTGGAACTTCAGTCATATTCCCTATTTGCCTTCACACCAAGTTTCTTTCAAATTATTACATATTTATATAATTCTAATATTTGCAGGAAAAGGTGGGTTTTATATGACATCAGATACAGTACTTGAAAGTTTTTCTTTTTGTTAAATTTTAATGACAAAATGCAAATTGCATTTTGTGAACAGGCCAAAAAAGCAAAAAAAAAAAAAAATTCAAACCATGCAATGTATTTAAATTGCCATTCTTTGCCACAATAGGAAAAGAAAAAAAAAGGAAAAGAAGGGGGGGGGAAATCTGATGCTCATATTCAGAATTACACAAATCTAAAAAACAATCTTTAGTTTATCTAAACATTCTCACCCATTTCTGTCCAATTTAATCAAAGATTACCACAACATCACAAGCCAAATTAAAAAATTTTATGCTCACATTTGATTTTTAGATCAACATGGAAGGAATAAAAATGTTAAAGTTTGAAGTAATGACTAAGATAAGAAAAAGAAAGAAACAAAAAACAAAAGACACAAATAAGAGGGAAAAGAAGAAACAAAAGAGAAAATAAGAACAAAGAGAATAAAAAAAAGAAAAATGGATTAAAAAAAGAAAAAGAAAAAGAAA
Organism: Ascarosepion bandense; assembly: GCA_037127315.1. Classification (NCBI taxonomy): domain Eukaryota; kingdom Metazoa; phylum Mollusca; class Cephalopoda; order Sepiida; family Sepiidae; genus Ascarosepion; species Ascarosepion bandense. The sequence continues at coordinate 2,484,338 of JBBBDQ010000976.1, read as the reverse complement.
TTAAAGAAAAAACAAAAAAATCTTGTGGCTTTTGGCTCACAAGAACAAAGTTGACAAATGATTACTTAAATTAGACAATCACAATCAGATCCTAAATATGGTATGTTGAATTAATCAATAGGACAAGAAATGAAAACAAATCTGGTAAATACTTGATGGACATTGAACAAATTGTTTTAAATGTGACTTGGGTCAAAAATAAATGTTTAATAGAAAAATTAAAAATCTTGAGTTTTGTTAGGACTGATTGAATAGATGTATTTGGAAAGTTAAAGACATCAAAATAAATATAAAACAGATGTGATACTAAACAGTATTTATATTTTGAGTACATTTTTTTTTCTAATACATAGATGGAAAATAAAATTTCAGCAGCCTAAATATACATTTCAATTTACACAAGAATAAACCTACCAAAAATTTAGCTGAACTCCACTAAATGATCATATTACTGTATATCCTCTTTGGGCATTTTACTCTCACATTCATTGAAGGGATAGCAAATATGCCAAAAGAAACATTTAGGGAAAAAAAAAAAAAAAAAAAAAAATGGTGCTAACCAATAACTGATAATTTTCACAAGTGCACCATTACATCCAGATCTGCAATTGATGAACACCTTATACAAAATTGAGATTGTGAATAGTTCTACTGTGCTGAGAGCATATGATCTTCAGTTCTGTGTAGGTCAAATTCTAACTACCATCTAAAAATTCGTCAAACTATTTTCATTAAGAATTTTCTTTATGTCAACAAAAATTGGTTATTAGAACTGAATGTAATTCGTTTATAAAAAAATACATGGTGTGTACAAAAATTTTACTTTCTACAATCAGGTTACAACAAGTGACGAGTGATAACTGATTAGATCATTGTTATTTTTTTTTTTTACTTTTTATATTTTTTCTATTACCAACTACCATAGTGGTTTCCTTTTCTTTTTCTTCCTTTTAATCACGTCCATTCTTTCTGCTATAATCAAATTTTGTTCATCTAATAAAATCCCCCAGGTAGCAAATACATTCTATGATTCATTATTTCATGCCTTTTGCACCTGCGGATGCAATAAGAGTGGGCTAAATGAACGAAAAGGGCGTTGATCCATCATGTCCTATATATTTTCATTGTGGTCAATCAAGTTAAGCTGGGAAGTTGGTTAAACATTATGCAGAACATTTGAGGTAGCATGAATATAGACAAGGATGTTGAAACAGCATATCCCTTTCTGGCTGCAAAGTAGAAAAAACTATGTATTGGATTTACAATAATCCAAAACACTGAAAGAAAGTAAAAATTGTAACTTATGACACCCAACATCATAATGCCACAGACTGAGCCTGTGGGTCATGCAGGAATACACAGTGAAAGATGTCACTCACCAGTTCTATATATGCAAATAACCATCACTTGCAGAACCTGCTCTTATTGTTGAACGCTACAGGGTATCATCTGATCTCCCAGCTGATAGCACTACGTAATATGTATAACAGTTTTATGACCTAAGAAGTCTAGCTAAAAATGTTCAATTGCAAAGAAATGATTTCTAATGGTCTATTTTGACATTCCTGAAGATGCCATATAGCAGTAGTTCCTAATCGCTGGGGGTGCGAGAGCACCTTTTAGCGGTTGTGAAACCTTGGATTTGGCAATTCAGTAAAAATAATAAATAAACTTAAATATTTAAACTTTAACCGTTAAACATGCAAATTTTTTTAATTATTTTTGCTGATAGCTTTCACCATTTTAACAGTAGTTAAATAGAAAACAATATTTGCTTAGGTACCTCCACTTGGTCGTGTAAAAAAAAAAAAAAAAAAAAAAACTAAAAAAGAAACAGCATATTATGATGAAAAAAAAAAAAGGCCCCAGATTCAAAACAAAGTTTTGTCATCAAAATGTTTGTTATTAAGAGGAAGGACCAAAGTATTTTTTTTTTTTTTACTCCTTTTTAGGATGTTCAAAACTTTGGCTAAAAAATCTAGAAATCATAATCCACAGGGAGACATGCTGATCACTATCAGCAACAAAGCACCACATTTTGACAAAACTATATCCAAGAAACAGAAACAAAAAAAGTCAGATTTAAATTTTACTTTTTTGATGGGAATTTAATTTTAATTTTATTGTACTATTTCTATTTAAGTTTGTTATAGTGTTTTTTTTTCTTTTCATGTCTTTCGAAAATTACCTTAAATAAATCTGTTGCTTGAATTGAGTATATACTGCCTTCTTCATATGAGATATATATATATATATATATATATATATATATGTTTAAACATTAATTTAATCAATGATCATATTTGATTAGATATGCTGTTTGATTAAAAACAGAATATGTTTTTTTTTTTTGTTTTTTTTTTTATAAGCGTTTCACCCCGGGCAAGGCATGTCACTGCCACTACTGTGCAGGGGGCTACGTAGAGTGGAGAAAGGCTGGTTAAATATAGGAAATAACAGAGGGTGGGTGATAGGCGGGTGAGGATACCGAGAATGAGGGTTGGGTAAATGAGAGTGTTGTGAGAATAGTTGGGAGTTAGTGTGATAGGAGGTGTCTATTGACCCTACATTTAAACACCTGGAGATTGTAACTGTCGGGAAAGCAGACTTGTGGAAGGGAGTTCCACAGGCGGGAAGCGCGAGAAAAGAAGCTGTTGGAGTAGAATTTACGGTTACATCTTATTTGTTTAACTGTAAAAGGGTGGGACCTAGTTGCTAATCTAGTATCTCGTGTAAATTCGTGCTTGGGCGGCGCCAGTGATCTAAGCTCATCGGAGCAGAAGCCATGAAAGTACTTGTAGAAGAGGCACAGGGAAGCTACATCACGCCGGTGTGAGAGCGGCTGCAGCCGGTCTGCCAAGTCAGTATCAACCACGTTACAGATCCTCCTTTGTATTTTGTCAAGAAGCCCAAGGAGAGCAGCAGGGGCACCCGACCAGATATGGCAGCAATATTCAATACACGGGCGGATGGTAGATTTGTATATGTGCAGAATAGTTTCAGGTGGGAAAAATTTCCGGGCCCTGCACAGAGAGCCGACTTTCATAGCAGCAGATTTGGCAATGAATTCAATATAGTCATTCCATTTGAGGTCCGCCGAGAGTGTAAGGCCAAGGAGGCGTAGTATTTTACTCTCTGGGAGGCTAGCCTGTCCCATGCTAATGGGAGGTATATATTTGTTTCTACTGGCCTGATTATTTATGATAAATTTTGTTATGAAAATGTGTCATTCCACAGAATTCGAACCTGCAACCCCTATAGAGGAAGTCACCAATTGATCTGGTGCATCTTTTATATATATATATATATATATATAATCTTATATGAAGAAGGCAATATATACTCAATCTGAGCAACAGACTTGTTTAAGATAATTTTTGAATGACATGAAAAGAAAATCGTTATAAATTACTCTAAAGAAAAAGGATCATGCATGCATCTTGGTGACAGAACCATCTCGTACTCAATCTTATTGCATCATTGTTTAAAGCTTGGATAAGGTTCGACATAAAAATGGCTGAAGATGCATTTCTTTTTTTTGTCAGTGTATAAAATTTACATGGTTTCAAATTTTTAGATATGAATTTAAAATTTGTAAAACAAAAAAATAAATAAAAAAGACTGATAATTACTCAAAATTAATTGAAAGCATTTAAAAACGACATCAGTTTCTATTAACTTGCTTGTTCATGTGGTAACCATGATGATATTTGAATAAAGGGATTAGATGTTTATCGATTTTCTGCTATTTGTAATCTATCAACTGTTACCAAGTATAAAATTGATTTTAATTACTATGTAGGTTGGTTCAAAAGGAAAATAATATATATAAAAAAAAAAAGTTATGAAATTAATCGATCCAGAATCATGACAGAAGCAGCAAACATTGATCCTCCACACACACACAAAACATTCCACACGCTGCAATACACCAAATCTGCAAAACAACTATTTTAAAAATAAACAACACAGAAAGAATAAAAATGATTAGTCATAGATACATTCACAAAGTTCGGTGCAATAGAAGAAAGAAGTGAGAGGAAGATTAAGTGACTGCAACAATTTAAGGAGGACAAAAAACTTTACTCAAGTTTCAGAACTTAATTGTGGAATTAATAAATAACTACACAAACTCCATCACAGCTGCAAAGCGAGAGTCATTTTCTGTGACACTTATCAACCCATAAATAAGCTGTAGATGAAATGATTTTAGCTAAATTAGTAAAGTAAACATGTGAAATTTACTAATTTTTAAATATTATAATTTTTCGGCAACATGCTGAAGTGTATTGAAATACTTACAGTATTTAGTATTGTTGAAGTTATCACCAACATTTTGTCAAGATTTACAAATTATGTTCCATTCAATTTCACAAACCAATCAATGAAATTTGAACATTGATTTGTTTAGAAAAATATTTTGACAAAACCCTACTTCATGGTTTAATAATTTCTTTAATTTTATAGGACTTCATGGTAAACTATTTTTTTTTAAGAATTTTTTTTTTTCAGTGAAGAATGAACTCTTAGGATTTCTTACTCTTAAGCATGCAACTGGTCATACATAAATATTTTCTTTCTGGTACTAAATTTCAACTTTAAGTGTTTGGTCTTTTGATTTGTTTATAGTTCTTACAAGTGCAGGGGAAAAATTGAAAATGAATTCTTGTATATGTAAAAACTTAAAGAAAAGACATGCAAAAACTAATATTGCATTTTTATTTCTCTTATCCACTTGACTCCAGTCCTTCCTTCCCTAGTCTTTTTTACATCACCCCTTGTATCTTTTTTTTTTTAACTTTCTTTACCTTCATAACAGTCATCACATCTGTATTCTCATCCTTTTCTTGCCCTTTCTCTGACACCCCTGTAACTGGTTCGTCTTTCTCTTCACTTCTCCTTCTGCTTAAACTTTTACTCTCTTATGTAGCCCCCTGTGCATCAGTGGTGGTACTTATTTATTTTTTTAATCATTTCACCCCAAGCAATGCGGTACCACCACTGATGTGCAGGGGGGCTACACAAGAGAGTTTAAGTTTTAGACAGTAAAAGAGTGAAAATAAAGATGAACCAGCTACAGGGGGAGAAAGAGAAAGGGCAAGAGAAGGATATGAATAGAGGAGTGAAGACAGTTACGAAGATAGAGAGAAAAGAAAAGAACAAGATACACGGGGTGGTGCAGAAAGGAGTGGAGTCAAACGGATAAGGGATGAAAATTGACATTGCATTTAAATTCCTGGAGGCTGTAGCCATCAGGAAAGCAAGTACTGCCTTGTTTGGGGGTGAAATGATTAAAAGACAAAAAAAAAAGTATGTTATTTTAATCATTAAATTATTTTTAAAATTGTGTATTTTATGTTAAATAGTAACATTTAAAAAAATGAATGAAAATTTATTATACTAAGCAATGCGCCACTAATAAAACCAAGTAAAAACAGTATTTTGTACCCCCACTTACCAATTTACACTTCTCTTCAAAAATTTGGTTTTGATCCGTCAGAGTATGCCTATTTTCAACTTCCAGAAGTTACACAATTTTATATATGGCTTTTGCTCCATTGACCTTAGCTCACTGGTGCCCCCAATATATGAATTTACTCGAGCCACAAGATTAGCAACTAGGTCCCACCCTTTTATTGCGAAACCAATAAAATGTAAATGCAAATTCTACACCAGCAGCTTCTATTCTCACACTTCCTGTCTGTAGAATTCCCTTCTGTTTACTCACTTCCGGCAGCTACAATCTCCAAGAATTTGAATGTAATATCAATAGTAATCTCCTACCTCACCAACTTGCATCCTCTTTCTCGTGCTCCTTTCTCCATTCACTCCACTCTCACCCTTTTTTTACACACTTCCTGACACCCTCTATGACCTGTCACTCTTTCTCATAACTTTCCTTCTATATAACCCCTTGAGCCCAGTGGCAGTAAACTGCCTTGCTTGGAGCGATATGATTATATAAAAAAAAAATTATTGAAGAAATTAAAAAATGATTCTCCCAAAAACACTTTTCCAAACCAATCTACAAAATTTAACTAGGCTTTATATAAACTACCTGAAAAACGATCAAATAAGATAAAGGTAGACAACATTTGGTTTCTTAGTCTTCTGATAAAAAGAAAAAAAAAAAATATTGAAAATATTCTTAACTTATAGCTGTGCAATTTCCGCCAGATATTTACTTTATGCAAAGATATAGACTTGGTATGCATGTTATGGTGCAGTAAATATCAGCTTGGAATAACAAATCGGGGAGCTGAGTTCAAATTGTTGAATTCCTTGCATTCACTTACACCCAAATACCCTTAGGAAAGGTATTAACCTGTCTCTTTCCTTCAGTTATGGGTTAAATAATAGAACAGATTGGGTTCTATGGCTTTGGCTGGTAACCAGTCTACCGCAGAAAACAATAGCAACTTACTGCAGGATAATCTTCTGTCCAGTCAGTCATGTCTCTTTCAAGACATGATCGTCCAAAGCGTGTATCATGTATGGCACTTAACTGACTGATAGCTAACCTGAAGAACAAAGTATAGGTCTAGCTTAGCATTATATTTACATTGTGAAACAAACACCCTCACTAAAAACTTTAATTATTAGAATTTTCAAAACCTAACCACAGAAAATTTTGTAGCTGTAACTAGCTGTATTCAATCTATGTGCTGAGAAAAAAAAAAATTTTGCTGAAGTGTGTGCGTGTATATATATATATATATATAAAAAGATCGCTTCAAAGCTGACAAAACACACATTGTCAAAGAAATAAAGAAAAACAAAGATATTTAGAATTTGTGAATGATTAAAATTGTATCCATTAACCCATCAACACAAAACTTACATGCAAATATTGATACCATTAAAGAGAACAAAAAAAAAAAAAAATGAAATTCTGCTAGTAGATTTTACAAGAAAAGAGTTAGCTGGAAACATTTCCCAAACAAATGATCTACACACTCGAAGAAACATCATTCACAATTACTGAAAGTGGTGATGTGAATAAATAACAAAAAAAAAAACAAAAACAAGAAACCAAACACCATCTGAAAAATGAAGAAAAAGAAAAAATAAAGTTTGGAAATGCATTGACATCCTAGACATCCTTGGCGTTTATTTACCTTCATAATAGTCCGGTTCATAGGGCTTAAAATAATGTATTCCTGTAGGTAAAGAAAAAATGTCAGGAATACAATTTAAAGAAATAAAAAAAATTTTAAAAAAAGAAAACAACAAAAACAATGTCAAAAAGATTAGGACTGACTTCCTTTATTAAAAAAAAAAAAAAAAAAAAAAAAAAAAAAAAAGAGCTATTGCAGAGTGCTTACAGAAATTATGTATGGGAAGGGGAATTATATGATATCATCCTTGAAAACAAGCAATAGAAAGAGCTACAATCTTCAAGAATTCAAATGTAAAGTCAATAGTCATCCCCTGTCTCACTAACTTGCATCTTCTCTCATGCTCTTTTCTCTGTCCACCCCACTCTTATCAGTATTCTCTTCCTTCTCATACCCTCTTCCTGACACCCTCTGTAACCTGTCACTCTTTCTCATAACATTCCTCCTATATAACCCCCAGCACAACAGTGGCAGTAAAATGCCTTGCTTGGGGCACACACGATTAAAAAAAAAAAAAAAATTATATATATATATATATATAAGTATTGTTGGAATAATATTCCTTGTCAAAAGAAACACTTTTTAAAAAAGTGCTCAATACAAAAGTACAGCATTCATATCACTTGATAAGACACAAAAGTGTTGAAACAAAATGGCTACTTTTGTAGTGATATTGTAACATATCCATGTTATAATTTATGAATATATATATATATATATATATATATATATATATATATAAACTGCTGTAAACTTTTACCATATCTCATTACAATGTGCAACACAAGATTCATGAGACATTTTTTTTCTTTTAAATGACACTTTACTTCAAAAGACCTTTTAAAGAAATTATATTGAGCCCATAGAATAAAAACCTATTTGCCAGCTTATATTCATATAACAAAAGATGGTTATTATATTATTGCCTGTTCAACTAAACCATAGAAGTTTTCAGCAGTACCTGAGCCAGAGATTAAAATCACAATTGTTGGGAAACTAGAAATCTTTTAATCAATGCTTTAATCCACTCAGCCATGTAAAGTCATACTCTAAATGGAATAAATGCAAGCAACACCAAGCTGAGTAATACCTGTGAGTATTAACTGATACGAGTTATCTCCCTTAAGCATGAAAAGTGAAAGGAGAACAATCTACTGTAGAGGAAATAAAATGTTCAGTTGAAAATTTCAGTAACAATGACAGATACCTAATGAAAGCTGGAAGCTAGAACAGCTGAAATGTTTGTCTATTTTTTATGAAATAATATTTGCATTATTCAGACTATTGTCCTCATCTTTGTTGTCATTTGTATGACATTTCGGCCGTTGTTCGCTACGGTTCGAAATTCCTAGCAGCTGAAATGTTGTGAAGACAACAACCAATATGTGCATGCTCGTCTAAACAGCAAAGAAATAATTTGTCTCAAAAATTCTGGGAAGAGAAAAAAAAATAGATGGCAAGTACCAAGTAACAGCAATATTACAAGAAAGTTCATCCCTAAACAAAACAGATTTCACAATGCCATAAACAACTACATTTATATACTTGTAAAATATGTATTTTTTAAAAAAAATGTATATATGCTACAAATACGTGCTATTTGTTACCCAATAAAACAAACAGGAAGTTTGTAATAGTTAATGTATAGAACTAAACTGATCAACTTGGACACTGGCCAGTCTAATATCCAGATAGTTACTAGTCAGTAAGTGTTTGTTATGAATCAGCCAAATAAAAATAAATTCTATGAGTGGATAAGTAATTCTGATACAACAAATTGACTCAAGAGTTAACAAAGACTCCTGGCCACAACACTTTCCATGAGAGAAGGGTCACCCTACACTAATTATATAAACAAAATGAAATGACAAAGTAGGAAAACTAATTTTTGCAATATGCTTTGTCTCTACAAGAACTTCATTAAAAGCAAAATGCAGAATTATTAAAAGGAAAATAAAAAGCACAAAAAAAAAAAATACAGAGAAAAAGTACTATTGAGAAAATGTTATGCATTCAAATTTATGTGAGAATATTCTAAAAATAATAGGAACATTTTTCAAAATTATAGAAAATAAATTTAGAGGGTAGTATGTTATACTGGCATCCAAAGTGAATTGTCATTAACATTAATATATTCATATTGGTGTTTTTTTTGTTTTTTTTTTTGTGGGGGTGTGCATTGTGGTGCAGTGGATATCAGCTCGAAACAAGAAATTGGGGAGCCAAGTTCAAATTCCAGTTTAATTTCTTGCATTCACCTGCACACAAATATCCTTGGGGAAGGTATTCATCCCTCTCTTCCCTCTAATTATGGATTAAATAACAGGACTGATTGGGTTTTATAGCCTTGGTCGGCAACCAGTCTACCACAGAAAGTAATGGCAACCTACTCGGGATAATCTTCTGCCCATTCAGTCATGTCTCTTTCGAGCGTGTATCACATATGGGACATAACCGACTGGTGTTTTTTTAGTGTAGTAAATTAATCATTTTTATTCAATTTTTGGGTTTGTTTGTAATTGCTCAAAAGTATAGCAAACCCCACAAAAAATAAAAATAAAAAACAAAAACAGAGCACATTTCTCTCAAGAATGAATATTACTGGTAAAATCCAGAACAAATGTGGAAAAAAAGAATTATTTAGAACTCTGCATTCAATTTGTGATGGAAGTTCATGAAAGAACAAGACTTGTTGCAAAAAATATAAGTTTTCCTATTTTATAATTTCAGCATATTAATACACTCTCTGTATATATATTTGTTTCTTTCCGCAATTTACATTTTATTTCTTGTGTGTGTGTGTGTGTGTGTGTGTGCGCGACACAGTTGTTACTAAGTGAATGCTATTCTCACCCAGTTTGCCATGTAGTTCAGTCATTGAGTGATCAATTTGTTTCCTGTATGTAAAAGAGCGTAACAGTTTGAGCTCTTGCTGTGACAAAAATAAAAATCTATTTATGAGACCTGTGCAACATCAGCGAGTGTGAACAGAGGAATTATGGGTAGTAATCAGCAATGATAAAAAGCAAAAGCACAATTGGACTCATTTTTCGGAGCTGATATGTGATCGAGACAAATATTGAGGTCATTTGGAGAGAAAACCAGAAAAGGACAGAGTTTGACAAACTGATATGGCTTTCTTTTTGCTTTTCTGTTTCATTGGCTGGAATGAAAACAAGAGGAAAGTATATCAATACTGCTTATAAAATCATATATATATATATATATATATATTTTTTTTTTTTTTTTTTTTTTTTCATCCTTTGTTTTCTGATGTTTGACAAAGCAAATTATGGATTTTCAGATAGCTGATAAAATAAAAAGAAAGAAGGTAGTGTGTTTTGTTTTCTTTTGGCAACAACAGCTACTGCTGAAACTAGGAATGTTTGGAAAAGGTTTTAGGGAAGAAACTTTACATGTGAGTGCTATTTGCATTTCAAAACATGTCACTTAAAGAGTCCAATTAAAACCTAGCTAGTCTTCAACTTAGAGATGAAAATCTTATTTCACTATGAATTCAATGAAAATTATTGATTGGCAACTGCTTTGCCTCAGAGCAAATATCATCAGGAGATGTATAACGAAGAAAGAAAAAGGCTTTTGTATAAAATTTATACCTTGTATAATCACAAAAAAAAAAAAAAAAAAAAAATATTGGCTGTTCCACGAGTTAAAAGAATAAATTAGAAATGACCCACATTTCTTTTTTCTCCTTCTTCCTCTAAAATTTATGAATTGGAACGAGTCATGGTAATATTAGTTGTTTCCTTATAAAGAAACATATGGCATTTTATGACCTAGCAGTTAGTGCTACAGTCAACTGAAATTTATAAAATCTTTCCAGTATTGGGGAGTGCCTTCCTAAAGTTTTGTTTAGAAATGTAAAAGTCAATATCATGATTATGTCATTGGTCTCTCTTCAAGTCACATGTTAAATTGATTTTAGTTGTTGCTGCTGTTGAAAGTCCTTAGGTGATGGGCTTTTTATTACAGTTCTTTGTGATTCTGTAGTACCAGTCCATGAGATTCAAAGGATGGTCATCTCAAAGACTTACAGGATTCATTTATTCAAAGTCATTTTTAATTACTGATCCAAGAAGGCATTGTATGCAACTGACAGTTTAGATATTTTTGAACAGATTTGGCACTATGTACAATTCCAATTATTTAGGAGTAACTGTGTGTGTGTGTGTGTGAGTGTGTGTATATATAGGTATACAAATTTATGAATAGGTAGAAACAAATTAGAAGAAGCTATAAATAAAGCATCCTGTTTGCATTGCAAGTGATGAGAGATAACATATGCAAATCTGTTTAAATATTGTAAGAGTTAAGAGAGAGAATAAAAGCTCAAAGAAAAGGAGGAAGAATGGTTGAATTTTCCTTTATCTTTCGCAACAGGATATCACCAACCTTAGAATCACTCATCTACAATTGCCATCCCCAATCAAAAAACTATTTAAACAAGAAATACTTTGCAGTATATATTACAAAAGAACAAAAACCTCAAAGTCAAACATAGTTCTTCAGTGTGTGGGAGATTAAAATATAATAAACATAATATATTTTAAGCAGTGGTTTTATAATATAGATAAATTTATAATAGGTAAATTTTTCATTATTAATAAGATTTTTTTCACTTTAGAACATTTTTCTTGCACACTTTAAAAATAATGAGTCAATTTCTTAGTGATATTTAAAATTTTTATACAACGAAGAACTAGACACTACATAAGATAGCAATCAATGTTATCCTTTGAAACAGTCAAATTTGCATGATACAAATCCATTCTTTTTGTAATCATCATTTGTTTTTGCCTACCCACTGACTTTATATGTGTTCAAAGACAGAAACACTAATTCATTAAGTAGCACATCCAGGTTATTCCATCAACTGTTTTTTTTTTATAATCAACAGGATGAGTCGACTCCAGTTTTTCCTTGCATCATCAAGCCAATGGCATCAGCAGGTGCATGCACTACAGCTTTATAAAGGTGGATAGATTTCTCCCCCCCACCCCCCCATGTGTGTGCGTGAATGTATCAGAAGATCACCAAAGTTAAGCAACATTGAGTCTAGTCAGTAAGTAGAGGAGTGGCTACTTGAAAATGCCTGTTGCTGTTAAGCTTGGTTGTTAATCAGAGCTGAGTTCCAATTCCTGTTGGGTTTGTTGTATTCCCTTATGTTGTTAATCAGTGTATTCCTCCCACATTTCAGTAGATACTGGTAATTACACTGCTAGCTCTATTGGTAGGTTTGAAGCTAGCGTCCAGCTTCCAGACAAAAAATATACAGAGTCATAGATTAATAAGAACCTCTATAACAATGCACATCACCATGGTCCCAACTATATGCCCGGCCAATGTTCCAGACTTTTTTTTTTTTTTACCAAAAACACTGCCAACGCACCAATCATTGCTGTTGGCCTTGCTCTCAGAGTCCCTAGCTCGTGCCAATCAGCATAAAATAACAAATGTCGAAGAATGTACTTTTCTTGGACCAAACTTGTGAGACGAGAGGATGCAGCTAACAAAATGACAAACTGTCTAGCGTGGGCTTATGCATGTATCCATTACAAAACAGCAGCCTGATAAGCAAAAGATCTTGGACGTTTGACTCCGGTAAGTGCGAATAGTTATCATCACACCTTATGTACAAATAGCCTTAGAAAAGGGTATGGCAAAATAAAGAGTTGTGCTATTTAACCAAAGCACACAAGCCAACAGTTTCTCTTGAAAGCATTTGCAATATTATCCTTCCCTGGAGGGTAGTTTTATCAAAATTATAGCAAGGAATCTAAATTTTCTGGCCTTATCCTTAAGTTTTTAAGGCTCTGTATTATTTTATAAGTACTATTTCTCCTTTCACTATCTATGGCAGCTCCTTAAATACAAACCGCAGTAGCCTTGATCTCAATTTAAGTCAAAGCTGTTTTGTTTTTGTTTTTTTACTGTGGCTATAGCAAGACGTGACAACACAATTGTGAAATTTAAATATACCGTTACTTAACAATTGGCATCAACTGCATTGGCAGAACAAATGATTTCCTTGGTGACTAAGTTGCCTAAACAGTGTTTAATGTTAATATTATTAGTCTCCTTAGAATCAAATATGAATGCCACTGGTTTTTGAACAGTCATGGTAAAAGCAGTGTCCAATTAAATAGCGACTTCACTTGCGCAAGGCTTCAGACATAACAGGTTTTCTTTTCTATGTTGTTGAGCATTTTTGTTCACTAGCATTTGATGTTCTTGAAAAGGAGACCACTGATCTAATAAGCTAGATTTACGACGGCAATGATAATGTGATAAGATATAAAGGCAATATTTCAATACAATGCACAGATTTTTTTTTTTTTTTTTTCAACTTTGAGTAGAGCAACCACCTCATAATAATTGGCAATCCAAAAGGGAATAGTAGGAGATCATACTTGCAGTATAAAACTGAAGAGCAAAAGGAAGTTCTTTAAGTGGCTGAAATTTTTCAGATTCAAGTTTAATTTTAGTCTCAGAAATAGTGTAAGGCAGAATGTCTACAAAAGTCAGAGGAGCACTTGTCACAGTTGTAGGTCAAGTTAAAACTCTCACCAGTCTTAGTAAAGCTGCTGAGGATAATGCAACGTTGTTTGTTACTTACCCACCCAACACACATTATCCAAGCAAGCAAATCTGTCAGAGTTGTTGATGAATTTATTTATAATGTGATCAAAAAAAGACAATTCGATTGGTTACTTCAAACTGAATACAGTGGAATTAGTATAGGTGACCACAGGCATTAAGAGCAATGTGAGAATTCAACAAGTATCAGGAACTGATGACAACCAGATTTTAAGTCAATTGTAGTAAAAATAAATAAATAAATAATAATAATATTTTGCCAGTGTTTGCTAATTCCTCAAGATGTTATGGAAGATAAGCATATAACATTGTTACAGCAAAAGACAGTACTGGCATACATTGCTTGAAAAAAAAAAAAAAAAAAAAAGTATTTGCTAAACTAAAAAAGTCTCCCAAACTAGTTCTTTCATTAAGAGCTCAGAAAATCATGCAAATTTTGCTTGAGCAATAACGGCCATCACAAGCATTTAGAATTTATTTTTCAAGTTGTGCATTTTTTTTTTTTGCTAACAACCTGGTAACTGAATTTAATGATTTCTTTCTGTAGTAGACTGGTTGCCATTCAAGGTTATAGAACCCAATCTGACTTGCTATTCAACCCATAGCTAGAAGGAGAAGATATGGATTAATAACTTTCCCAAGGGTATTTGCACGTAAGTGAATGCAACAAATTCAAATGGAACACAAACTCAAAGCTTATCTAACAGTTCTTTATCAAATGCATTTGTATAACTGATAAACAGATATACATTCTTCTGCACAGCTGTTTTTGATATCATTCTGAGCATAAATATTACATTCCTTGTTCCAGTAGAAACTACAGGACACATTTTCAACAGCATTATTTTCTTAACTAAAGTTTCCAGGTCACAGGATAAAATATTTTTTAACTAGATATTTAACTCTTGTTCTTTTTGTTGACAACCATACATTCTGTCTACTTACAAATGATACTTAGTCCTTTCTTTATGCTTTCTTTTACTAGCTTCTGTACAATTTTTTTTAGTTTGCTTTCTCTGTCAGCATGTTAAGATTATGGATGGCAATAATGAAAAGGTAAAACTAATTCTGTCAGGACTGTTTTACTGTAAAGGTTGAATGGGTCTGGTGAGAAGCTACATCCTTGTTTTATGCCCCTTTCTATTTTTGTGTATTTACTGAATTCATTTTCTATTCAGAGACAGTCTGCTCCCAGTACACATCCTGTATTATTTTTATTTATTTTTCCCCAAATAAATCAAGCTTACCTAACAGTTATTTGTGGTGTAACTTGTCAAACACTTGAATACTCCATAAAAACACAGGTATACCTCCTCTTGCATTTCTAGTGAACAAAAACACTCAACAAAATTTAAGAGAAAACATCCTATACTTCAGGCCTTGTTTAATCGATTGCCATTTTAATCGATGGCATTCATATTTGATTTTAAACAGACTAGTAAATTTAAGGATAAAGTTTGAATTGGAGGATTTAGCTTGCTTGTTACAATGTTGAGAAAAATACTGTCGTGGGAAGAAGAATATTATAGTAAATGCTTCGAGAAGAATCTGTTCTACTGTTGGGTCCAGTCATTGATTATATTGCACAACTGTCATCTAGTAATAGAGAGACAAGGGAAAACAGCGTGAGACATACTTGCTGGGCTTGAGCGGAATTTGGGAGATATACCAAAAGGAAAAGTGATGAAAGCAACAAGGGATAGGAGCAAGTGAAATCCATGATCAGCTACATCTTGAAGTGACAACACAAAGTAGCAGTAATGCTGGACAATTTCCTCACAGACGAAGAGAGTTGAAGCAACAGAAACGTGTTTCTACAAAAAAATGCTGAGAATGCAAGCAACAACAAAGTTAAAAAAAAAAAAAAATGGAAACAAAAAGGTCACTTATCAGAAAGAAAGTTTTAATTTCTTAGACACATGAGGAAAGTGGGGGGTTAAAAAATTTGGCAGGACAAGAGGGACAAAAGAAAATGGCACATAACCTACCTAACGAGCCTGTGTAAATGCTTGGCAGAACAGAGTTTAGGAAAAAAAAAAATTACTAAAGAAAAAAAATTAACTAAGAGCTACAACAGACAGAAAATTGTGGAGAGCCATAATTTTCTGGTATTGTTGAATGACATAACATTACAAAATGCCCTTCTTACCACATCTGTTATATCACAGGCTTCATTGTTCTAGAAAAGATACATATCTCAGAAAAAAAGGCCAGGTGGCACCAAATGTTTTAACTTTCATACAGATGTGTTGACATCATCACTTTAAGAGTCTACTTTTGTATTAA
Source organism: Ascarosepion bandense (assembly GCA_037127315.1). Lineage (NCBI taxonomy): Eukaryota > Metazoa > Mollusca > Cephalopoda > Sepiida > Sepiidae > Ascarosepion > Ascarosepion bandense. The sequence continues at coordinate 2,468,316 of JBBBDQ010000976.1, read as the reverse complement.
AAGTTGCCCATAATACAGCGTTATGAACATTAATTCTTTTGGACTTGTCCTACTGTTCTTGCGTGATAGTGTTTTCTTCTCAAGCAACTGCTCATTCATGATTTTAGATATTGTACCACTTATTGCGCATAGACTTAACACTTTTCGATGTTGAAGCACTGTAATTACTGTCTTTACTCAGATGTTACAGACAATCATCCAATAAATCTTTTGACTGTTCCCAACAGATGGCTAATAAATGCATTGCATGCACCTATTTTTTAGGTTCCATGTAAGTTTTAGAAACTACATACCACAGCCTAAGTTTCAAGGTCAAAAATATATGCAGAAAGAGCAACATACTTAATGAATACATCAGTTTATCTGGAGAGTGTTAAAAAAAATTGTTGAATTAAGTAAATCAATGCTTTTGTTTCTTAGCAGCAGAATGGGGATTAGAATTGATTTCCAAACTCAGGTTGCAGCAACTTTCAGTTGTTTACATTCAGGTAGGTAGGTGTGAATAAATTTTAATAAAAACTTATTAGGTTTTATTAAAAAAAAATTAAAAAATTCAATGCATGTGACAGCAATCTATGTAAGAAAAAAAAGCAGCAAAGAAAGTGAGTGAGCAAGTGTGTGAGTTCCAATTCTAGTCAAATTTGTTATATTTACTTATGTGCTAATACCCTTGGGAAAGGTATGAATCCATCTCTTCCACCCCTGCTATGGGTAAATAACAGGACATACTGAAGCCCTATAGCATTGGCTGGAAGCCTGTCTGCAAGAAAGCGAACTGAAACCAAAACTTGAGGAGTCTCATTTGGAGACCCCGTGACACACCATATGCATCAGTTCTCTGTATTCAGGTTTTCTGAAGTGTGGAAGGTTCTGCACATGCCTTCACCATGATAATCAAATCATATGTGCAGGGTAGTCTGGCTGTCCATTTCTAAGAACTGAGATGCCATGCCCTTAATATGTCAAATTATATATAATTTGTCACCGAGCTGATTGATGTTATTTTCAGCATATCGACTCTAGAATTTTGTAGACAGACTTTTCAGCAATTGATCCGCCCACTCATCAGGAGATGCCAGCAATTGTTTATTTTCTTATTTTTTCATAATTTTCACAGTTAAAATAAATAATTTATGCACTTTTCATTGGTATAAAGTTGATTTTTTTTTTTTTACTTTCATTGTGTGCGTGTGTGTAAGCAAACACACACATGTATGTGTGTAGAATGTCATGGGCATTTGTTTCATTATTCTTCTTGTTTCTTTATACCCTTTCCTTATCGGTTTCATACCTTTTCTCTCTTTCAACTGAGTATCAGCTGAGTATCTTTTTTGATTTCACCACCCACAGGTTAGAAGATCTTGAAGCAACACCTACTGTAGAAAACGAAGTTTTATTGTATATTACTTGATATTATAGAGAAAAAATAAATCTTACACTGAATCAGAATCCAATCTTTTCACTTTCTGAAAATCCTATCAGAATGGTAAACTTGACTATTACTTATACAAGGCCATGAACAAAAGACAAAAAGGAATAAAATTAGTTCCAAAACTACAAAAAAAATAAAATACTCTAAAGTACTATAGCAAAGTTCATAAAAGAATTCTCTAAAAACTCTTACTTGGAAGTTGATGAATAAGAACCAGATTAATCAGTTAAAAATGTCTGTCCAAGAACATAACTAATATCTACTAAATATGACTTTAAAAACTCATTTCAAAATTACTTTGGAAAACATACTCAACAGCTCTTGGCCTGATCAAGAAAAGATTTCCTAATTTTAAGCCAAACAAAATACATAAACAAATAAAAATAAAAATTAAAAATAAATTCCAATGTTTAGTCAGATTTTGGAAAGTGGCTGAGGCCAAAATTTTTCAGCAGCCCCTCATTTAATTATCTAAGTTACATGGCATAACTTGAAATAAAATTATGAAGTACCTATAATTATGCACAGTTCTCTCTCTCTACTTTGGGTTTCTTTAATAGCTTCAAGTTCTTGGAGTACTGCTATGAAACCAATTACTATGGGACAGGCTTTTAAATGATGCTAATTACTTTTCAAGTTGCATTGCATATAAAACAAGTAAAAATAGAAAATGTTTAAGCTAATGTATAAATCTATATTTGTTTTATAAGGAATTCAGAAAACCATAGCTAACAATTCAAATATCAGCATTAATATGATAACCAAAATACAAGACTTTCTTTTTTTCAAAATAAAAAATTAAACACATCAATACATGTTTGGCAACATTGTTTTTCCAAAAGGTATTAAAAGGACCTGTAATTCAGTCACTTGTATAATTAATGATGCTGAAGAAGCAATATTTTTAAAGTTTGCAATAAAATCCTTTACCATTTAACTTTGCTTTGGTTGATTGTGTGTGAAAACATTTAAAACCTTCAAGCTTTGACAAAAAGTTGTCATTCCATCTAAAATTCAAAGTCAGAATCCCTAAAAAGAAATCAAAGAAACAAAAATTCAACCTTTGTACACAGAAACACATACATGCACATATATACTATATACACGTATGTACCTAACTTTATGCTAAGTCAGCAGCAGCCAAATACAAAGATAGGTGAATTTTTTATCAGAAATTTTTACTGGATAATTTACATGATTAAAATTATATTAATATAAAATGCACTAACACAGAAAGAAATCATGCCAAAAAATATTTTGTGAAACATAAATGCTTTTATATATATATATATATATATATTTATTTCATACTACTTTTTAATATTTATTGTAAAGTGAATAATTGTAAATGAAAATAGAATGGTTCTTTTGTTAATACTACACAATATGTGCATCAAATGAATTTATAAGTATTTAATAATTACCTATATTGTAGTTTCATCAATGAAAGAATGAAGAAAATTTAGGCTGCTTCCTAGCCTTGCAAAATTTTGCAAAGTAATAATAAAAGAACAATTCTATTTTCATTTAGAATTATCCAATTGGCAATAAATACTAAAAATAGTATTAAATACATGATTTCTTTTAAAAAAACTGGGGTGGCCTAATAATTATGGCCGGCAGTGTGTATGTGAGTGTGTGTGTGTATATTTGTTTGTAAGTTATTTTTAATAAATACTCATATTTTCTATAATTAAATGATTCATTTTTAATATACGCCAGCCAGAATAGTCAAGAAATCTTGTTTAGAAAATATCTATCTTCAAGCAGGATTCAAACCAGCAACTCCTATATACTAGGGAAATGCCATTAGATCTGGTGTGTCTTACCACAGAAGATTTCATGGTAAACAAAGCCATATAAATACACATTTTCCTGATTTCTTTTAGAACATTCATTTCTGCTCGGGTTTGTATCCTGATGTAAACAAACATAACCAAAAACAATATTACAAAATTTTACAGAAACTTACATAATGGCAATAACCAACATATTTATTCAAATTTCTTTGAACATTATTTCATACAAATTTTCAGGTTCAAATCCTACCAGAAGACAGATATTTCCCCCCAAACAAAATTTCTCAAATATTCAGGCCAGTAGATATTAAAAATGCACTTTTAAATTATTAAAAAACAAAAAAAACAAAAAAAAACTATCCACTCAAATACAAGTATCCATTAAAAATAATGTTCAAACAACTTTAAATAAATCTGTCAATTAGTGCCATTTTGTTTATATATAAGTCATTGGGTTACTTATATATAATCTTTTTTAACTTTCTGCACATTTCAAATATACGCACCATAGTGGGGGCGCTAGAGGGTGTCGCCAGTGATGTCATCGCAAGGATCACTAGGGGGTTTCGAGTCTCTCAACATCATACCCCCCCTCATCACACTGACCCGACCAGAGATGATCAGTTTCTGGTCCACACTCGATAAGCGCTTTCAGACACTGGAAAAATTATGTTTGGGTCCGGTACGAAACTTTGCAAATGCTTCTGATTGGCGACAGTCAGAGCCACTTTCCATTTAGAGGCGAACCGTACATGAGCTCGTCCGAAAACATGAAACAATTTACCTATTGTACGGCTATTAAAAAAGGAAAAATTCGACTATGAATTAATCACGATACATTAATTTAAACGTTTTTAACTTTCAGCACAGAGTTAAAGATGAGAATTTTTTTTTTTCCATAAAGTAACTTTTTATTCAAAATATGTAAAAAGGATTCTCATTAATGTGGCCATTGCAATTGGCTCAGTCAAAAATTATATCTTCAAGTACAGTCATGCTTGTTTTAAGGCTTGGTAGCAAAACAATTTGCTTCAACTGATAAGAACCATGCAATAACAAAGTCCTAAATATCATTTTAACAATCAAATCCTCATTGTCAAAGCTATTTTATTTAATCATTTATTTTATCAAAGCAAATGAGAAGAGGCATTCTTTTGCAATTGTTTAGGAAATATTGTATAGTCTTTAGTTGCCCATTCTACTGATAATTAATTCTTTACATGTAAATATAAAAATTTACAGACAAGAACAATGTTGAGTAATTGAATGACAAAAATCAGAAAAAAAAAATCATGGTAACGTGTTTCATCTTCTGAAAGGACTTCACTAGTGCTTTTACTGATGCGCATATATAATTCCATTAATAAGAAAATTACTTTGGTCAGATAAAGTCCTTTTAGAGGACAAAACCTGTTACATGAAATTTGATACCGATTTTGTCCCTCAATAACAAAGCCATTATCTGTAAATAGAAATTGCACATATTCTTCTGCTTTTTAAAAATGTATTCTACTCTCGGGGAGCCAAGTTCGAATACCAGCTGAATTCATTGCATTCACTTACACGCAGATACCCTTGGGAAAGGTATTAATCCGTCTATTCCTTCCAGTTATGGGTTAAATAACAGGACAGATTGAGTTCTATAGCCTTGGTCAGCAATCAGTCTACCGCAGAAAGCAATGGCAACCTACTGCAGGATAATCTTCTGCCCAGTCAGTCATGTCTCTTTCGAGACATGATCGCCCAAGCGTGTATCACGTATGGCACTTAACTGACTGACTGACTGATTCTACTCTAGATAACCTACAAGTCAGATTGTCTCCCCTTATCTTATAATACTATTATGGTTACCATAAAGCCTAATTGTAATCTAAAAAAAAAAAAAAAAGTTTATGCTCAGTATTTCCTCATTCAAAGACAAGTAGCCAATAGCTGCTCTTAAGTGACCTATAGCAAACAGTATTTTCGGAGGGGATGTAGAACTTCCTTCCACTTCAACCAAGTGGACTTGTAGATGTTTGTTTATGATAGGTTAGCTGCTAAGTTACTAACCTATATGACAGTGTTTTGTTTTGTCAACACCCATAGAGATCAGGTTTAGTGCTTATTGGTAATTATTAAACAATAACAAGACTATGTTGCAAATGTAAACTAAAATGGACAGAAAGGCAAAAGAAAAAAAAAATTGTTAAAAATATATTTTGTGGGCAGAATTTTGCTAGATTCAAAATCAGACAAATTTTTCAACTCATAAATGCCTGTTTTGATGTTGAGAAAATGTTTTTGAAGCAATGATAAGATAAAGCATAGTTGAAAATTCTGTAATAAGGTTTCAGTTTAACAGAACAACTTTTAAGCCTTTAGTTCAGTAAATTCTGTAAAAGTGATTCTCTATTGCAAATACCTTCTAAGACCATTAAACTGCAGGAATGTTTTAAAAAATTTGCTTAACAAAAAAAAAAAAAAAAAATACAGGCTTGGCAACAAATCTCATTGAAGAAAATATGTCAAAATGGTAATGTTTTATTTTTCTAGCAATATTTGAATAAAAATTGTTTTGAAAAAAAAAAAAAAATCTGCAAATAATCTTACATTTTTTCTAACTGAAAAAATTTCAGTTCTATCAAATATTAAGTTAAAGTTATTGGATAATATATATATTTTTTTTTAATCGTATCACCCCGAGCAAGGCGGTAACACCACTGATGTGCAGGGGTCTATGTAATAGTGAAAAGATCGGAAAAAAGAAAGCTGGAAACCACATCCTAAACAGGGAACAAGGGACAAGCCTCTTAACCTGTTCAATAGATGTGGGTGGAGTGTGAACCGGGTGATAGATAGATCTATCTACTCCAATTGAAAAAAAAAAGTGAGAAGATTGGAAAAAGAGAGAGTGTGTGTTAAGTTGGAAGACTGTTTGAAGCCAAAACTGCTAAATTTCAGAGGTTTATTGGTAGAAGTCAAGTAGGCTTTGCAATAGAGTGTTCGATATCAAGAGATTGAAATAGAATTAATTTTGAAGACATTTTCTTCAAACTGATCGGCGTCACTTCCGTCATTCCGACTTTGAAGCCTCGTAAACATGTAAGAATAAAAGAAAAAAAAGCTCTGATGAGTGAGCGCATCCTTAACTGGAGTTAAGATCTACCCAAATACAATACTGACAACCTTTATTCAAACAAGTCAGTTGTTTTAAGAACAAAAGATATTTTTTCAGAGAGCCATCCCTAACATATGCAGTGTTGCTAAGTACACCTCAGTACATTAGTGCATTCAAGCAGGCTATTACAAAGAACTTCTTTCTAGATACAGTCAAACATCAGCTGATGGTAAGAGCATTGTGATAACTTCTATGAAGAGTTTCAATGAATGCAAGAACTTTTTTGTCTGGCAATTATGGTTGAATAGCTTATTAAGGTGTTTACTTACATTATTTACATCCTTTGGGCTACTGACTTTATCCTTATCCATAAAAAGGCATGGCACATGGAACTAGAACAATCTACCCCAGTGAATTAAAAAAGGGTTCAGTATGAAATTCCAATGTATATCACCTGAAGAAAGCCAGAAAGTACAACAGCCAAAATTTTTTGATTATTAAAAAAAAAAAAATTTTGAGTGATGGTTTTATAAGCAAGTCAGCATAACATTTGGATAAATAATAAACACTGCATATTTCTAACAGTTGATCATTGCACATTCGATTGAATATTGTGTTTTGAAGAGATTAACAAAAATATAAAGTAAGCAGGGAGGGGGGAAAAAAAAAAAATCAAGACAATCTTCCCGTCATTACCAGTGAATTCTGGTTTATTAGAAAAATTCCCAAAGGTAATTAACACATTAATTGCCAGAGGTCAATTACAAAATCTAACTTCAAATGCCAACTTAATAGTAGTAAACTTAAGCAATGAAAAATTTTTTACAAGTTGATTTATAGCTTCAACTTAATTGACATTGTTTTCATATCGCTGTGAATAAACTTGTTGGTACCCGCAGATGAAAATCTATCAGAAAATGCCAAGCATCTGATAACTCATGGTTGACAATTTTTTTTATGACGCAAACTACATGTAAACTCTCGGGAGGCTGTCAATGTGTTAAACATGGTCCTTGTGATAGATAGTGTAGAATATTACTGTAAAAGGTAATTCTAAAATTGTCTCCCACCAGAACTTGGATTTATGGTTCCAATCTGGTAGGAATGATTACTAGACTTAGCTAATCAGATTCATGATCTATTCATCCATTAGTTTGCACATTCACCACAAGAACACATCCATCACCATTCAATCCTATATATACCACAATACCACATATTCACAGGAAATCTACAAAAAGCCTCATGACAAAATATTTTTAATATACAAATGTCATTAAAAAAAAAAAAAAAAAAAAATCAAGGATGACCCCATTCACTCAAGCCAAACTTGCCACTTTTACCCACATTCTGCTGAAATCTTTCAATAAACACTTTCTATCAATTCTAATCTGAATACAACCAGATCCTGACGAGAACAGCCTTCATATTGCAAGATTCCCTCCATGCCACAATTTTGTCATAGTGAGCAACTCCAGTCATTTCAGCCCAGAATATGGAGATGACGCATTAGCACATGCAAGATCAATAGACAGGAAATGTTAGGCATCAATAGGAGTAGTCAACTTACTGATAAATATCCAGAACAGGTGCACCTGAGGACAATGGTAGAAGGCGTGCAAGGTAGTTTCCTCTAGACAAACGTAAAACCAAAATAAATGAAAACTCAGGGTTGCTGAAGTAATTGACCACTGATACCAAAGACCTTTAGTAACCCCTCTATCAACCACTGATGCAAGAGCCTCCTAAGCCCTGAATAATCACTGAACCAAGGAATGACCTTCAAGGCCAACTGACACTCTCTGAGGAATCTTGATGGATTCTGGGGCTTACAATAATGTTCAGCTCTAGCAACAGGAGGAGTGATGTTAAGGCTAACGAAAGCATCCCAAACACTCACCTCCAAGAATCAAGTCCTCTATCAATGCATAGCATAAAAACAATAACTTTGAGACATGCTGATGACTCACCAACTGTGGAATTTCCCAGTGCCCCTATGACAGATGCTGGACACAGACGTCTCTGTAGACCTGATTCTTGCCACCACCACACAAGAGGAAGGAGTGCAAGAACTCAAATATCATTTTACAGTTTTTTAAGAGCAGAAGTACAGATAACTCATAAAGGATGAGGGGAAATACGTTTGTGGGGCATGGGTAACCACCTTCAGAGCCAACTCCAGTCCACTGCTCCAACCAGTTCTTCTTCAACTGGAGTCCAGGCCTGAACCACACACCAAGAATGCAGATGAAAGCCAAAGTCAGCCAACTAGATGCAAAACTCTTTGCCAGAGACCAGGCTCCTTGATAAACCAGCTCTCAAAATGCTGCTTAAACATCTTACACATCTTTAGTTGACCTCAGAGTATGCTCCTCCAGGGTACAGAACTCACAAATGTAATGATTGGAACCTCAACAGACCTTTTCCTTGTTCAATTCTGTACCCATATTCAAAACTATTAGAAAACTTGTTTGGTCTAATTCTAACTACCTGACCCTGGTAGCACTTGCTAGCTGCTTGCTCAAGAGCCTGATTCACTAAACCTATCTCTAGGGACCAAGTAAGTCGTTAGTAGTTGGTTATATTCAGTTGTGAAAGACCTAATATTCTTAAACCTCTCCCGCTAGTTCCCTCTGCACTAATCTAGTTTGCTGTTTCCAGAAGTCCTGCCTGTCTAGTAAGACAGATTGAACTTCCAGTGTCCAGCCATTCTAGGCCTAGGATTTAACGCCATCTGAGTAAAGACAAGTCTATGATCTGAAGAGGCTAAACATTGAAACATGGAACAATCTAGCAAACTTAGATCAACCCTTCTCACTACCTCCACGTGGTGTAATGGTTAGCAAGCTTGACTTGCTAGAACCAGTTACAATTGAGTAGTGAGTGCGATCCTCACTGGGTGTCCCACACTTTTGGCCTTGTGCCACATCTAAGCGGCGCTTAGAAAATCACCTATCCAGGTAGCTAGCTACCTGAGTAGACCGTCACGTAAAGATCTCACATCCGCATCTCTCACCCTGGATGACCAACCTGGTATTTATTGACAAGATCAACCTCCTGCTAGCTCTCACTCCTTTTCTAATTTGGAAGCCAGGATGGTATTTCACTCCCCCATTAAGACTGTGACAAATCTACCAGGAACAGCCCCAACTGGTCATTAGGGTACATAAACTGCAACGATCTGAAAGGAACCACTGTTTATGGCAATATCAGCCACAACTGAAGCAAGCATCAACATGGACAAAGTCTACCTTTGCACCTAGGGTAAGGTTAACCAACAAGGAAACACAACCTGTCTGGTCCCTGTATGCTGAATAGACAACGTCGCCATAAAATACATAGGCATCAACTTCACAAAGTGTATCTCTTGGTTTGTTGTCACATCTACACCAAAATAGATGAAATCATGAAGTAGGCAGCTGCTTGCCCCTCACATTCAAATTGGATAGCTTGACATTTTAAAAGTTTATCCCTTAGATCCATGGTTCCCAACCCTGGGGTAAATTACCCCCAGTGGGATAATGAGCCCATATTTTGGGGGTAATGGATGTTTGGTTTGGGAAGAGGCAATCAGCTTATAATTTCACACTGTGTCCTTGGAATAAAGACCAAGAAACGTAGCAGACTCAGCGTGGCAAACGACACCCAAATAGCTCTTTCAGTCACAAAGCCAAGAATAAATAAACTGGCACTGGTACAGGCAATACAAGCTCAACACTCACATTAAGAATCACAGCTAGGTTATGGCTACTATACCTGATTATTATAGATTGGTACTATTGTATTGAATAATTTCCATTAACTTTGTCTGCTTTTGATGCATGAAAATATAATTACTTCTTTTCCTATTATTACAGGTATTTGTTCATTGGGGTAATGGATAATAGTGAAATTGTATTTTGGGATAATCGCAGCAAAAAGGTTGGGAACCTATGGCTTAGATGCAGACTGGACGAAAATCTGTGGAGGAAAGAAACCCAACATGCTAATGTCCATAGAGAATGTGAATTTCATGGCCCTATATAGTGAGGGATGGAGTAACACAGTATTCTCCCTACAAAAAATTTTCAATTTTTTCTCTAATTCATCTGACTACTTGAGCCATTCTTACTTTTGGAAAAGATTTTTGGGCGGCGTCTAAAATATTCCACACCTTCAATTTGCTGTCCACATTCCTGATTAAAGTTATTATCTCAAGTGTGAGGATGTTTCTGGGGTCATCTGTCGACTTCCCATCAACAGTGGTTCAATTTGAATAATGGCCTCAAGATGGCCTCCTCTGCAAGATAAGGCCGCTCTTGAGAACCTTCTTGTCTATTTAACAGGTTTCTACCTTTGAGAAGAGGTTCACTTTTTTGAGAGAAGTTGGATTTGACGGAGAAAGATCCTTAGTGGGAGAAGTAGAGAGGTTCCTTGCCTTGTCAGCTTAAGTTCCTTCTTTTCTGTTTGGCAAAGCAGGAGCAGGTCAAGACTTAAAATGTTCCATAGCCCTCTCCACCCTGCTACAGTTGTTGCAGGTTGCTTCAGCTTTACTGGATGCTGCTGCTTTCGTTGTCATTTCCATCCCTATGGGACATCCTGCTGGAAAGGCAGAGTTACTGCCTTTTGTGTGCTTCTTGCTACCATTGGGTGCATGGACAAACTTGTCTGTTTCCATTGCTTCCTTCGATGTCATTGGTTGCTGTGGTGGTGCCAGAGCATGCTTTTAACGAATTCCCCATAGAGCCACAGGACCAGCATTGGGTTGACGGCCTTCCACAAGTATTAAAATTATCCAACTATGGCACATCCAAATGTTGGGTATATCCATGAAGCATTTTTTTTTTTTTTTTATAAGCGTTTCACCCCGAGCAAGGCATGTCACTGCCACTACTGTGCAGGGGGCTACGTAGAGTGGAGAAAGGCTGATTAAATATAGGAAATAACAGAGGGTGGGTGATAGGCGGGTGAGGATACCGAGAATGAGGGTTGGGTAGATGAGAGTGTTGTGAGAATAGTTGGGTGTTAGTGTGATAGGAGGTGTCTATTGACCCTACATTTAAACACCTGGAGATTGTAACTGTCGGGAAAGCAGACTTGTGGAAGGGAGTTCCACAGGCGGGAAGCGCGAGAAAAGAAGCTGTTGGAGTAGAATTTACGGTTACATCTTATTTGTTTAACTGTAAAAGGGTGGGACCTAGTTGCTAATCTAGTATCTCGTGTAAATTCGTGCTTAGGCGGCACCAGTGATCTAAGCTCATTGGAGCAGAAGCCATGAAAGTACTTGTAGAAGAGGCACAGGGAAGCTACATCACGCCGGTGTGAGAGCGGCTGCAGCCGGTCTGCCAAGTCAGTATCAACCACGTTACAGATCCTCCTTTGTATTTTGTCAAGAAGCCCAAGGAGAGCAGCAGGGGTACCCGACCAGATATGGCAGCAATATTCAATACACGGGCGGATGGTAGATTTGTATATGTGCAGAATAGTTTCAGGTGGGAAAAATTTCCGGGCCCTGCACAGGGAGCCGACTTTCATAGCAGCAGATTTGGCAATGGATTCAATATAGTCATTCCATTTGAGGTCCGCCGAGAGTGTAAGGCCAAGGAGGCGTAGTATTTTACTCTCTGGGAGACTAGCCTGTCCCATGCTAATGGGAGGTAGATGCGATTGTCTATGGTGGTTAGTTGATAACAGCTTTGTTTTGGAGGCATTGAAATTTACCAACCATTTCCTACCCCTGGTCACTACGGATTGGAGGTCCCTTTCAAGTGCGGCAGTGAGGTTCACTTTGTCGTCCAGACCTGGTTTCTGATCGATGCGGGAGTAGATTGTTGTGTCGTCGGCATACATGCCAACTTGGGATCTAATGGTGTCGGGGAGATCATTAATGTAGATCAGAAATAGCGTGGGACCTAGGATAGAACCTTGAGGGACGCCCGCGTTCGTCTGGTAGTTTCGGGAGGCATGCCCATTTAATACCACCTTTAATGTGCGGTTAGAGAGGAAGGACTGGATGAGGTCAAACAGATGTCCAGTTATCCCATAGCTCCGCAGTTTGCACAAGAGGCCAGCATGCCAGACCCTGTCGAATGCTTTGGAGATATCCAAGGCAACGGTTCGGGCTTCACCATTCTTGTCGAGTGCCTGGTATATGTACTCGGTAATGGTCGTTAGCATATCAGCAGTAGACCTGGTGAAGCGAAACCCATACTGTTTGTCAGAGAGAAGCCTGTTGGTCATAAGGTGCTGAATCACCTCGGCATTGATAATGGCTTCGAAAACTTTGCCAAAGATTGGAAGGAGACTAATAGGACGGTAATTGGCGGGGTCTGAGGGTTCGCCAGAATTCTTAAATATAGGTACTACACAGGAGGACTTCCAACAGGCAGGAAAGCAGGAAGCAGATAGGCAGAGGTTATAGAGTTGAGAGAGGACAGAGGAGAGTTCTGGGGCACATTTCTTCAGTACTATGACTGGGATTCTGTCACCTCCGCTCGCTTTGTGTGGGTCAAGTTGCGCAATTATCTTGGCGACCAGCGAGGGTGAAATGTGGACGTTATTTAGTTGAGCCTTAGTTCTGGGTGGGAAGTCTGGTGTAGGTATTCCTAACGAGTCCAGTGTCGAATTGGTTGAGAATCTACGGGCAAAGCATTCAGCCTTGTCGGCTGGGGGAGGTGAGAACTTCAAATTCATTGATTAGTGGGGGTATTGAAGTCTTGTTCTTGCTGAGCATGCTTTTGCAGAGACGCCAGTAATCTTTGGAGCCAAACTTAGAGGATTTTGTGGGACATTGTCACCTGTAGGAAGACATCCCCAGTGGAAATGCCTGCTTTGCTCTACACCAATGTGACATCCCCGACTTGTCCATAACGTGCAAAAAAGTTCAGCATATGGTCCTCTGACATGTCCAAAGGCATCCCATGAAGCGTGATCATCTTCTAGGTGCCCAAATACTCTGCAATCTCACTGATTCTGTGGTGAAGATGCTTTCTGCTAGAATTCTAACTTCCTCGACAGTTAGCCAGCAGGATGTCCCAGATGGTATTTGATCTCCTGGAGACTATACTGAGGCTCATAAGCATCTCCGCTATCATCTTGTCAATTTTCTTGTTTTTACATCTGTGGCCAGCAGGGACATCATCCTAGTCAAGATTGCCTCCAACACAGAAGGAATTGTTAGCAGCTTGTTTCCAGATGTGTAATTTTTATAAAGTTCCTTTTCAGCCTCATGATAATCAGGGCCCTTATTTGGTCTATTTGCCGCCAATGCTGATGGAGTAGTGGGAGATAGCTGTTCGAGTCACCGAGGAGATGCCTCCATACTAGTGGGACACCAACATCAGTACACATAAAAAAGTTCCAACAAAAAGACAATGCTACTAAGACTCAAAACAAAAGATAAACATGTAAAACAGTACTGAGAGATGAATGCGGACAAAAATAGATCACTTTCCAAATAATTATACAGACGAGTCTAAAAAAACAATCTGAGTGAGAATGACTGCAAAACACATTCCCCTCCCCAATTTATAGGCAGAAGCACTCAATTGCATGCTGAGATTTTTTTTCCAAGATAATCAAATAGGCCAGTTCTTAGCATTCTGAGACAAAGAAACTATTTTCACTGGTCTGAACTTGGTCCTAGTGTGTCAGAATCCATTCTTAGTTTGTGAACTTTTTGCCTTATTAATGTTAATTTGCTTTGCATATATTGCTTGCTTGCTTTATATAATGTTTTCTCCTGTTCTTTTCTTTTTCTTGTAATTGTTCATTGTAAGCTTTGTCAAATTGGTGAGGCAGTTCTGCCATTTATTCAGTTATATTTAATCATGATTACTCACACCATAGAATTCAAGAGAACCATTAGAACATCAATAATGGTGTCCATCATGGAGTATCTGGAGCACTTGAATTGCTTCAACACTTGTCAAAGGAAATGGACAAGTATTTACATAAATACTTGCGAGAAATTGAGTTCTTCAAATAAACTTTTGATTTTATAATGACTCATTTCTGGCCCATGAGGTATTTTTTTGTAAGTAATCAAAGAAGAGAACATTTGTATATAGCACCATCAATAACCTATTGACAAAAAAAATAAAATAAAATAAATTTAATCTTATAAGATTTTTTTTTTTATCAATAGGTTATTGATGGTGCTATATACAAATGTTCTCTTTGATTACTTCATTGAGTCTGGTCAGTTCCTAGATGAACGATTACTTGGGAATACCAGGGGCTAAAGCTTCAATGTGTGGGTAAATAAGGGCTTGGAATTGTTAATCCAAGAGCTTAGTTCCAATTCCTGTTGGAATTATTATATTCTCTTTTGTGCAAATACTCTTGGAAAAGGTTTGAATTCACTGCCTCTTCTGCCAACTGTGGGTTAATTAGTAAGATTTGTATTACTATACCATTATTATCTTGAAACCAAAAAATTCTTATAATCTAAAAATATTTTCTGTCTTTAAATAGCTTACAAAGCCATAGAAAATGAATGTAATGAATCCATTCTATGTTAACCAACCACCTCAAAACTTTTGGATTTGGGGGAACTTTGCCAATCTCCTGAAATCATATCCAACAGGTAGAATCAGATTTTTAAAAAATTTTTGTATTGAAAAAGCCAGTATAGAAACTCAGATGAGTAAATTTTTGATATGAAGTCATTATTGACTTTTGATTTGAATTATTGTATGATATTCAGTCTGATTAACAGAGAAGCATTGGGTAAAATGTATTAGTGGGGAAGGAAGTAATGTTGCTTAACCTCAGTTACTGTATAGGAACAATTGTTTCAATGTGATGTGTCTGTAAGCCTGGTCGGTTTCAATTCTTCATTCATTCCTGATGTGTAGTAAAATATTTTTAATCCTTGCAGTTTTTAACCCACATTCACCTGGGGTCTGTTTAAACTGACCTTTTTTTTTTTTTAATTTGTGATGAAAACTTGGACATTTTTCCAACATCTTTCAGTTCAAAGTGACATTAGGAGGATATGAGCTAAAGTCATTTTCACTAATCATCATGAAATTATTTGTAATGTGTATATATGACAACAATGCAAGTCTTTTTTTTCCTGTTAAGAAAGTTGGCCCCATTGTATCCTGTTAGATTCTAACAAGAAAAATTATCTATCTTGTATATTCCTAAGTCCACCATTTGTCCATCCTTTGAATATTGCTGCCACATATGGTTGGGTGCTTTTGCTATATATATATATATATATATATATATTTAGACATCTTTGATAAAATCCCAAGAATCTAATGTTATCAGTCCTGACCTGGCATCTCAGGTTCAGTCAATTTACCAATGCTATATCGTAGTTTCCCTGAGCCTTTTCTACAAATACTTTCATAGTAGTTGTTAAGATGAACTTTGATCTATGGTACCTAGATGATGAATTTGAGTGCAGTACTAGATTGGCAGTAAGGTCTCATTTTACAGTTAAAATGGCGAGATGTAACCATGAGTTCTATGCTAGCAGTTTTGTTTTGCGCACTTCTTGTTTGTGGAACTCGTCTGGCTTTTTGCTTTCCAGTCAAAAATTTAAATGCAATGTCAATCATATGTCTTAAATTTTTTTTTATTTCTTAATGTTTTTCTTTTTCTTACATTCTTTCACTCAGTAACCATGTCTTAGTGACTTTGTTGCCTTGCTTGTGGGAAAAGGATTGAAGAGAAAAGGCTTTACTTACCACCTTTCATTCATATCGCATAACTGATTTATCATAACCCTTTTGACAGTAACCACTACCTTGAGCAGCTCTTGAGCCTTGTATTGTGTGAACATTAGTATAAATATATCTGTTCATAGTTGAGATTAGTCTAATACAAGGCCACTAAGTGATGATCAAATTGACTTGCTATAACATGTAAGCCTAACTTTCTAATCAGTTCTTTATGGCAATTGTGATCAAGTGTCTAAATTTTTAAAAAATACTTAAATAAAAGATTAAACAGAGAAATGACCCAAATTTCACTGTTGGCATTCTATTAACATTTGACAAATTTTAGCAAACTAGCTACTATTTACATCTGATATGAATAAAGAAATAGTGTTCTTAAAAAAAAAAAAAAAAAAAAAAAAATGAATTCATAGATGGGTGAGTATAAGTCAGGAAAGAAAGAAGCAAGCAAAGGCTAAACATTAAAATATGACATTCACAATAGACAAGGGATTTTATTTTATTTTTTTTATTATTTCAAATATTAAAGTTATATTTACAATACATGCATCTAACATCATATAAGCCTTGGGGGGGGGGCAGTAAAGAAACTAATGTCTGCTTAATATGAAACTACCAAGAAAAACTTTGAAAAATGGAAATGTAAGGACGATTTGGCTCAGAAAGATTGAAATTCCTAAGACAATGATCAAATAGGACTTGGAGACTGATACTCACAGTGCATAAGGCAAGAGGGACAGAGGAAAGCAACAAGTAACCTACCAAAGGAGATTTGGATGACAAAACGGGGACTGGGAGGAATGCTGGGGAAAAAGAACAAGCCTTATCAAGAGTTAGAAAGGATATGAAGTTCAACACAGCCATGATTGCACACGTCCTGATGGGACATAAGGTCTTTTTTGCCAGTAAAGAAAAAATATTTTTTTAATATACTGCAGAAATAATGACTCCGGATAAATTACCACTTTACATGCACATAATGAAATAGGGTCCCTGGATTATTACTGATACCCACTGGATTTTATTGAGTGAAGAAACCCTTGTCAGTGGAAGAAAAGGTGTCCTCTTTCTCAAGCTAATTTCAATAATTGATTACAAGTACAACAGAAGATGAAACCTGTCAACTGCCAGACTGATACATTTACGTTCGAAGGAAAGTTACAAATGCTTCTTTGACAATCATTTCAATGGATTCTAAAATAATGGCAAACATGAATAAATATTTTCCAGCCTTTTCAAACGTATTTCTGCTACTAGCTTCTGTTTTTGGGATAGAATTTCAGACCTTTCAGCCGACATTCAACTCTACCCTAACTCTTACTAAAAAGAGAAAAAAAATGGGTTAAAATAGGGTAAGATTAATTAATAAATTAGAGAGGACTGTTAGGGTTTCAACCAGCACGTACCACTATCTACTGTCTTCTTTTGAGATGGAAATGTGAAAGGCCCAGTTACCACCAATTTTTAGCCCAATTTTGCTATAAAGATCGACAGACAGTAGCCAACCAGGCAGCAGCCGGCTTTGTGGGAGGAAAAAGAAATGTAGGCTAGATTTCTACGAAACGAAATGCATTTATTTTTTAATTCGGTAAAATAATTTTTAAACGTTCATTTCTTTTTTTTTTCTTCACAATTAATAATTTTTTAAAATTCAAGTGATGTATGGATGAATATACTTTTCTTCAGTAATACAAGAGATACTTAAAAATAGGGGAAAAAAAAGTGGTCTTAACTACGGGATATTTTTTTTTACCTTTGTAAAAAAAATAATGAATTATAAAAGCCTTCTAAAAGAAAAAAAAATTAAATTTACGAAAAATAAAATGATTATAATTCGTTATTACAACAAAGTCGCGAGTTATGTTTTTAGGGTTTTGGTCTTAGGATGCAATGACAATGAGTAAGAAACATTATTGAAGTAAAAAAAAAAACGTAACACTTGTATGATTCAGCATGATGTCACATGAAATGTTTCAATAGCTAGTCAATGTTTACTAACGAGATTCACTGTAGTGTAGTTCTATAAAAAAAAAAACATCCGTCAATAAATGTAACAACATATGTGACGATTTAAGGATCTTAAGTGCTTCCATAGACTCAAGGCAAAAAAAAAAAAAAAAAAAAATTCAAGGGGTGGAGGTTCACCCGTCTCACCCTAAGTCAGTCTGTACGACACGTGAACATCTTATCACCCTACCCTTTCACCTACCTGATATACACTCCTAGCTTCGTTGCTTTATTCCACGGAGTACTATTAAAAAATAAAATATTTACCACCAGTTTACTTTTCTATACCTCATATCAAAATATATATTTTTAAAAATTGCTGACAGCATTGCTGCTCATAAGAGCAGAATGTGGGTGTGCCATTATTGAATAATAATGTGTCCAACAAAATCAGATGCATTTATGCAGACAAGATACAAATTGAAATAAACAATGAAAGAATTACCTAAAAGAAAACAAATAGCCATTAGATCACAGTCACACTCAGTTTAAGTGTCGTTATCAGTACTGAAGACAAGTGAGTCATCGAAAAGTTAAAGATTTTTCACGCATTTTAAACGAGGAAACATCTTTTGTAAAGATAAAGAAATAATACTAGTAATTAAAAAGTCGAGATAAATTTTAAGTATTGAAAAAGAAAATTTAATGAAATTTAAATCCACAAAAAAAAAAAAAAAAAAACTTGCATTGCATAGCTCAAGAATTTACAAAACAATGTACCATTTAAAGAGAAAAATGAGGGGGGAAGAGTAAAAAAGAGTTTAGATATAAATAAAAGATGTCCCTATTTTATTCGAGAATTTTTTAAAATTTAGTATTTTTAATTATTTACATCCGGTATTTTTATGGCGTCAATGGGCATTCGTAAAATTGAAAAATGGAATGTATTGTAGATTACATTTCGTCGGCAGTTAGAAAATGTCAATATCTAATTTTTTTACAAATGAACTCTGAACTCATTAATGTGATTAAAAAACATCAGAATAAAATCACGTTTTAGTCTGTAACAGTAAGACATGTAAAATAAAAAGTATATTACAACCAAGTATCCGGCATTGCTTTCGTTGAACATTTTTAAATCAATGATTGTTAAACATTAATGACTTTCTTCAGCTTTTAAATTTCATAGATATTTTTTTATAAACAAAAATAGATTAAAATAAAATAAAAAATGAATCTATTCACAAATCGTTTTCTTTACTCAAGAATCAAATACTGAATAAACAAATTTCCTGTTACCAAAAAATAAAAATCTGACATTTAAAAGCAGTTAGGTCACGTGGTCACCTTGGCGTAAAACGTACTTCGCGTGATATACGATTAAAACACGACTGACACTTTTTGAAACCATTGTAAGGATTTTTTTTTTGTTTAAGACTATCTTTCGGTGGAAAAATAAGAACCCTAATATAAAAATTAAGTGTTTTCTCAATATAAAGCAAGGAAAAACAAAAAAAGGTTTTGTTCGGTGACCATTTCCGCACCCCCACTTCTCCGTTATTTCATAAAACTTCTCCCATTTTTTTTTTTTTTAATCATATAAAATTTCCCCCCTTATAATTCAAATAAATGTTCTAATTCACAAATTTTTGATACCATAATTAGGACAGAAGTCCAATTACTTACCAGATAGGATCCCGGGCGTGTCTATAATACTGATGCTATCCAAAACAGGATTCTTTAACATGGAACATTGGAATCTGTTGAGAAAAGCATTTCCAAACTTGGAAAGGGGTCGGAACTGCTTTTTAGTGTCGACCACGAGGGCATTTCCCGGTATGATGCCTTCATTATCACCAATCATAACAGCTATAAACCGGTCAGTTGTAGGTTCAGGTCCGATCCGGATACCGGGAAAATCTTGCTCGAGTAGATAACGAATAAACGTAGTTTTCCCCGTGGAATATTGGCCGATAAGTAAAATCATAGGACGGGCATCAAAGTCAGGGTCATCAAGCATTGGGGAGTGGAAATCATGGAATTTGTAATGTTCCTCCAGAGGGTAAAGTTTAGTTTTATAAAGTCGTTTTAAACCCTCAACAACCGAAGTGTAGGCCTCCGGTTCCTTCCGCCGCCTGTCATCACCAGACATCCAACGTAACATGATTAATTTGCGGGACAATTTTTCTTCCAAGACTTTAATTAAATCCACTTTAAAAAGAGACAAAAATACGGATTCTCACTTACAACTTTTTACATTTAATAAAAGGATTATTGTTCTCTTTAAAACAATAAGATTTTTTTTTTTGGTTGGTTGTGTTTTTAATTCCCTCCGGTTTTTAAAACTTGGGAAAACTTTTTTTTCTTAAATAAAGAATCAGTATTGGAGGATTTGGAAGGTTAGGTTTTTCTGCTTTAGTTTTTTTTTTTAACAAAAAAAGAAAAACAAATGTCAATTTCGGCTTATAAATTAAAAATAAACCGTTGACACCAAATTATATGGGCCTTAAAGTAAGGAAGCCAGAGAGTAGTAGATTTTTGTTTAGTAAAATGAAAGTACTTTGTTTTTTTTTTGTGTATAAGTGTAAAGAGGACAAAGAAAAAAGGATGGACTTGAAGGAAAAAAAAGAAACAAAGGTTGGTGAGAGAAGATTGTCGTAAATTTGCCGGTAAGAAAGTAAATAGAAAAGGGGAAAAATGCTTAGTAAATCAAGTTGCTTTGCGTAGGTGGGTGTCTATAGATGCGATGAATCATCCTCCGTTTTAACATGTTAATCTGTAAATGTAATTACTAGATTTTTCCTTAATACATGGATTATGATTAATTATTATTAGCATCCATCGGATAGAGAACAATAAAGTATCTCAATATCACTTTTTGGGGAAGGGTGTGCAAAATCGTTTTTAAACTCCCAACAAATTTTTACCGTCTTAATTTCTGCTGATTTTGTGTTTCACTTCAAACAGAAAAAAAAACAACAAAAAAAAACAAAAAAAAAAACGAGGCTTTTTATAATTTCTTCCAATTAGAAAAAATAAAATAAAATAAAAAATCCTCTCCAAAGATAATAGATTTACATCTGATTCTTGTAGATCGAATTTAATGCAGTGTCACCAATTTTTTTTCTTGATTTTTTTTCCCCGGGTTTTTACTGCCGTAGTGAAAAATGTTTTTGTTTCCTTCACTTTTTTTTTTTGTTTTTTGACAATCTCTTTTCTTTTTTAATCCCGCAGTCTTGGTTTAAAGACAAAAAACTCAAAACAAGGTAGTCCAGTTAATAAATAGCTGCTGCATCAGTGACAAGAGGACGGTTTTAATGCCACGACGACGTTGTCTGGTCTTTATTTTTTATATATTTTTTTAAAAAAACAACCAACCAAGCTTCCCCATCTGACGACAGGCTGGCTGAAATAATAATGGCAGAGCGTGTTGAGAACTGCCGCCACTGCGCAGGCGCACGCTCGTCTCTCTTCAGATGTATTATTTTCCATTGGCTACATTCGGGTCCCAGCTTTGTGACACTATGGAAACCCAAAAGAACAATAAAAACGAACTAACTCAGCTAGAAATACAATTATTTTAGCTATTAATACAACTGTAAAAAAAAAAAAAAAAATTCTGATTAATTTATTTATTAACTATCTAAAAAAATCTTAAAAGAACGTCAAATTTCTTAAGAAAATAATAATAATAGATACATTTTGAATAAAGTCATCACTTAAAACTTGTGTTTGTGATGTCAGTCAGTTAAGTGCCATACGTGATACACGCTTGGGCGATCATGTCTCGAAAGAGACATGACTGACTGGGCAGAAGATTATACTGCAGTAGGTTGCCTTTACTTTCTGTGGTAGACTGGTTGCCAGCCAAGGCTAGAGAACCCATTCTGTCCTGTTATTTAACCCATAACTGGAGGGAAGAGACGGATTTATACCTTTCCCAAGGGTATTTGTGCATAAATGTTTGTGATGAAAAACTTTAAAAATCTGTATAACTTAAGATTTAGGGAAATTAGTAAATTAAGCAGATTCAAATTATTTAAACATATTCAATTAATTAATCAGTTTCAAACAAAATGAAAACCTCTTTTTATTGAAAATTATTATTAAGAAAAAATATCCCTATTGAGAAGATATCCAATGAAATAAAATTTAATTAATTTTAGGAGAAAGATAAAAAAAAATTACTCAGAATTTAAAATATACATCTAATTATTAATATGTAAAGTTTCCTTTATCAATAAAAAACAAATAATTAAAATTCTTAAATTCTACCTTTGCTTCATCCTATTAAAATTGGTAAATACAATACAGAAAGAATGTTAAATACAAAAAGAAAACAGGCTGAGTGCCTTGTATTGGAATAATGGTTACTAAGTTTGTGGGGTTAATCCCTACATTGTCAGCAAGGGTGCCTGCTAGGTGGCTTGTATTCAGGACTATATAGAGTAGTCACATAAACACTTTTGCTCAATTTCTGTACTAAGATGGAGTAGTGACAGCACAGAATTTCTCCCCCCACTTAGCAATCCGATTATTAATTTCAAACAAACCACATGGACACTCACACATACATTTATGCACTACAGCTAAGTATATAAATTTTTTTATCTATTTGTACTCATGTAAATATCTTCTCTTTCTCTTCTTTTGAGAGCTATGTTATTTTATGTAGTATCATATGCAAATTAGTAGACAAGTATAAATATAGAATAACTGGAGAAATGGGGCAGAAAAAACAAAACACTGTTGTCACAAAGGACACAGAGAGCTGTGCTACGACGACGACTACGACGACGATGACGACGACGATGACGACGACGACGACGATGACGATGACGACGATGACGACGACGACGATGACGACGACTACTACTATGCATAAAGAAATTCAAAACATAACAGTTTTATATAAGCATTTGTATAATAAATAAAGAACAAATAGAAAAATGTTTTGCTTTTATTAAAGCTTCATATGAAACTTCAATATAATATATATATTAAAAGCTTATATATAATATATATAAAGCTTCATATGAAACTTCAATATAATATATATATTAAAAGCTTATATATAATATATATAAAGCTTCATATGAAACTTCAATATAATATATATATTAAAAGCTTATATATAATATATATAAAGCTTCATATGAAACTTCAATATAATATATATAGTAAAAGCTTATATATAATATATATAAAGCTTCATATGAAACTTCAATATAATATATATATTAAAAGCTTATATATAATATATATAAAGCTTCATATGAAACTTCAATATAATATATATATTAAAAGCTTATATATAATATATATAAAGCTTCATATGAAACTTCAATATAATATATATATTAAAAGCTTATATATAATATATATAAAGCTTCATATGAAACTTCAATAAAACTGAAACATGTTAGATTGATGAATATTACCTATTTCTTCTTAATCTTATTATCTTGTTGGATTCCAATTCATATTTGATGTTTATTTGATGCTAACTAAAACATATGTACCAAATTTCTGTATGTGCAGAATTGTTTTCTTTTGAACATGATGAAAATTTATTTCTTTTGAAAATGTTAAAATTGTTTCTTTTCAAAGTTTTCAACGTCGTCACCACAATTCTTAAACAACTGCATTTGTTACAAACTAACACCTCCTGCTACAAACTGGTGATCAATAAATGTAACACCTATTCACTGCAAGTTTGTCAAGCAAACTATGAGAGAGTTTGTTCCTTACTGAGGGCATGACATTTGTGTGATCTTCTGTCAGTTGTATTTAAGCTCACTTCCAGTTATGGGTTAAATAACTGGACAGATTGGGTTCTATAGCCTTGGCTGACAACCAGTTTACCGTAGAAAGCTAATGGGAACCTACTGCAGGATAATCTTCTGCCCAGTCAGTCATGTCTCTTTTGAGACATGATCGCCCAAACGTGTTTCACATATGGCACTTAACTGACTGACTAATAGTGACATTAGTGAGTAGTCATAGTTGCAATTCAGTCAGTCAGTTAAGTTCAATACATTATACATGCTTGAGCAATCATTTCTCTTTCAATCCATGACTCCCTAGGCAGAAGATTTTCCTGTAGGAGGTTGCCATTTCTTTTTGCGGTAGACTGGTTGCCAACCAAGGCTATAGAACCCATGGATGGAGGGAGAAGAGATGAATTAATACCTTCCCCAAGGGTATTTGCATGTAAGTAAATGCAACAAATTCAATTGGAATTAAAACTGAGCTCTTTGTTTTCTCATTCTGAGCCAAACATCCACCGCACCACAACACACATCCTTACAATTAATATGGCTTACAGCCATATCACGTTGAATACACCGGTTCTCGCTTGATCACCGAAGTTAAGCAACATTGAGCCTGGTCAGTACTTAGATGGGTGACTGCTTGGGAATACCAGGTGCTGTAAGCGTTTAGTGACGGATGTGCATTGTGGTGCAGTGGATATCGGCTCGGAAAGAGAAATTGGTGAGCCAAGTTTGAATTCCAGTTGAATACCCTGCATTCACTTAAAAACTGGTACCCTTGGAAAAGGTATTAATCCGTCTCTTCCCTCCAGTTATGGGTTAAATAACAGGGTAGGACTTGGGGGACCCTGCCCTTAAAAACAAATCCCAATGAATCTTGATACTCGAAAAGAAAAGGTATTACTAGACACAAAACTTATATAAAAAAAAAACAACAATAAATTGTTGAAAGAAAAAGGTATTACCAGCAATAAATAAATACAATTTAGTTGGCAATAAATGACCCACCGAGGTTGATATGTCCTCAAACAAACCAACCAACCAAGCAACCAACAATTAATATGGCAAATAAACTTTCAAAATTTCTGCTAAGATATAAAAGAACAATTTAGTTGCAATTTTACAACCAAATTTTTTCATGTAACATTATGTGAGATGATTTTCTGCAAATGTATCCTTTCATAGTAAACAGTCTTATTATTTGAAAAGTTCATAGAAATGTAAATGTGTCTGATATGGAGAAAGTTCATTCATTTTTAGTAAATGTCATTACCCACAGTTTACAGGGGAAAATAAAGTACAAACATACTGACTGAGAGAAGCAAGCATGTATTTTCAGTTATCAGTGAATCTTTTTATTTCTAGCTACTTGTCTTATCTGTTTGAGGAAAAGGGAGTTGCATGACATAGGTTTGCATTGACAAATCAGTATTTTGACTCTGACCTGTTCCAAATGCTTGTATTGTTTTCACGGGAAATGAATTTCAAGTTCTGGGAATTTACTCAAACCAACAGCTTTGCTTTTGTGTTTTTGGAAACATACACTTTAAAAGGTTCCAAAAGAGATGCGCATTTCATAAATAAAGTAGATGTTTTACTTTAATGAATGATAATATTGTGGGGTCTGTATCCACACTGAAATTGGAGGAGTGATTTTTCAAGAGGGATGATTATTAAATACGAGACTTAGATTATTTTTTTAATTAGACGAAGAACTTATTAAAATCTTGATGGATATTGCAGAACTCTTTTATCATTTTTGTTTTAATAAAGTATGCAATCAATGGAATGGTTAAGCTTTATATATAATTTTTCCTATTTTTCCTTTTCTTTTCTGGATATAAATTAAGAAATGATATTCAGAAGTTTCAAGGTTGCAGTTCAAACAATAGTGCAGAAAATTGATAATATATATATAAAAGACAAGATGTTTGTGTGTGTGTCTGTTTATCTGTCTGTATGTTCTTTATACAAATCCACAATTTTTATCCGATTCTCACCAAACTTCACACAAATATTCTTTAGGGTTCTGGTCAGGTCATGGGTAACTTATTTTTTCCAATTTCTCCCCAATATTGGAACTCGATACCCCAATATCCAATCAGGTCTGATCAAGATCAGGATTTCAGCCCTTTTATCATGGTTCCTGCTGCAGAATCTGCTCTAACTTGGTAAAATTATAGTTTTTAGACTTAAACATTGGTAGATCTTCTCAGATGACTCATTTTCCCCGATATCGGAAATCGATACCTACGGTTCTGCTTTAACTGGAAACAACTATTGCTTTTTAGTCTTTCGTGCCAACGTCCAAAGAGTCTGAGCTCCAGGACCATGCATTAGTTTTAAAGCTTTCATCACACCCGAGCAATGCTGGGCTATACTACTAGTACTTTATGTCTAGAAAAGAAAAAAAATTATATGTTCACAAGAAAAATTAAATAAAAACTTAACAAACTTAACTGCAATATCTTGTCAGTCATTTTAACAGAACTGATATATATATATATATATATATCAGTTTCGATCTCGACCAGAAGCAAGTGGATGTGTCTAGCCACACTGATGAGTTGTGATACAGTGAAACAGTCTTGTATGTGGATGACTAATATATTATGCTCTCATTACAATTGAGCTCTCTAGAAAATAAAATTTTAAAAAAAGTTTCCACTTCTGTGATATATGCATTACTCTTCAGGAATGAATTGATTCTTTCAGTGACTGGTGTGTGAATACACTGCTTATATGTTGATATGTACGGACCTTAGATGTGCTGACCTTATCAGCTCTGGTTTTGATCCAGCCGAAAGAATTTCTCTAAGTAAAGTCGACAACAAACTAAAATTTGAAAGAGTTGTTAAAAGGATTTGCTGTCATTATCAACTCCGGTTTTGATTCAAGAATTTATATCCAGCCAAAAGAATCTATAAGAAGTTGCTGACCAACTAAAACTTGAAGTGGACATTTATATAAAATAATAAATAAAATATTTATAAAAATAAATGTCCACTTCAAGGATTTTGCAATTCAAAAGAAGTCATTTACAAGGCAAAAGTACATAACTTAAATGACCAAAATAAAATATATTTGGGATCAACCAAAGACACCTTTAAGACCAGGTGGTTCAATCACAAATCTACATTAAAATAGAAAACTTAAAAAATTGTACAAAATTGGCTAGGCACGTGTGGAAATTAAAATCAAAATATGGAAAAGACCCAGACATAACGTGGAGTATAGTGAAAATAGCCAAGCCCTACAATGGTGGCAAAATATGTAGACTGTGCCAGGAAGAAAAGTTAGAGATTATGCTATTCCCAAACAAAAATGAACTATTGAATGAAAGAACAGAAATTATGTGTGACTGTACTATTAGGTTCATACAACCATGGATGAGAACGTTATAATTCCTTGAAATTTTAAAAATTGCACGTTCAAAAATTCCCTGCCATGTGAGCATTAAAAAAACCACCATTACAGGAGCGTTCTTTAAAAAATGTTAAACGGGAAAATTAGTTATTGCAAATCGCCTGATAACACCACTCATGTTAGAAACCTAGGTCAAGTAATAACTCATTTACAAATGGAAAATATATATATATATATATATATAATCATCCGCAGGCAGATCTGTTTCGCTGTATCACAGCTCATCAGTATGGTTAGACAGCGGATTGCTTTTTACCCAGGATTGAACCCCGACTGAATTGGCCTCAGTCGGCGATTCTACCTCTGAGCTATGGGCGCTTGGTAGAAGGAGGCAGATTTTTAGCATGTATGTTATCATTAAACACACCCAATAGTTGAGAGTGATGTGGGTGTGTGTGTGTGTAATTAGACACGACTAATAAATGTAGTTATCAGCCTTCAAAATCACTGCGCTGCACTCTAATTCTGTTGCATTCAATTTCATATTAATGCCCTTAGAAAAGACAGGGATTTGTTTTTTCTGTCCTCAGCTATGGGTTAAATATAATATGGGTTAAATAACAGGTCAAACTAGGTTTACTAGTCTTGGATGACAAGCAATCTAAGTGAATGCAATAGGAAACCATTTCAGTAGAATTTCCAAGAAGGTGCCCAACTAACCCTACTATACTGTGCATTTGACAAAATCAAAAACAAGCAACATGCATGTGCAAAAATGAAAATATAAAATGGCAACAATTTACCAATCATTTCCAATGCATCCTAAAAGGCCATAGCATTAGACAAAAAAGCAACGATTCACTGCCTCTGGCTACAATGCACTGATTGTCTCATCGTCTGAAAGAAAAAAGATTGTCATTGAATTTACTCCCTCACAGATTATGCTTTCTGTGTATTATAGGATTGGAGGCCATTTTTTTGCATCTAATTTTTTCTTTTACTTGTTTGCAAACGAGTAAATAAAAAAATGAGGGATAGTAATCTATAACTATTATTTAATAATTATTATTACTCTTGAAAAATCACTCCTTCAAGTTCAGTCTGGATGAAGATGCCACAATATTATTATACAGCAATGTATGACTCACTTTCCCTATTGAAGAAAATACATATCTCTTGTTCCGGAAATTTTTCCCACCTGAAACTATTCTGCACATATACAAATCTACCATCCGCCCATGTATTGAATATTGCTGCCATATCTGGTCGGGTACCCCTGCTGCTCTCCTTGGGCTTCTTGACAAAATACAAAGGAGGATCTGTAACATGGTTGATACTGACTTGGCAGACCGGCTGCAGCCGCTCTCACACCGGCGTGATGTAGCTTCCCTGTGCCTCTTCTACAAGTACTTTCATGGCTTCTGCTCCGATGAGCTTAGATCACTGGTGCCGCCTAAGCACGAATTTACACGAGATACTAGATTAGCAACTAGGTCCCACCCTTTTACAGTTAAACAAATAAGATGTAACCATAAATTCTACTCCAACAGCTTCTTTTCTCACGCTTCCCACCTGTGGAACTCCCTTCCACAAGTCTGCTTTCCCGACAGTTACAATCTCCAGGTGTTTAAATGTAGGGTCAATAGACACCTCCTATCACACTAACACCCAACTATTCTCACAACACTCTCATCTACCCAACCCTCATTCTCGGTATCCTCACCCGCCTATCACCCACCCTCTGTTATTTCCTATATTTAATCAGCCTTTCTCCACTCTACGTAGCCCCCTGCACAGTAGTGGCAGTGACATGCCTTGCTCGGGGTGAAACGCTTATAAAAAAAAAAAAAAAAAAATATCTTCAAAAATGTAAAAACAAACGATAGGTGACATCTATTTGCACATAACATTTATAGTCAGTCAGTTAAATGCTATACGTGAAACACGCTTTGGGCGATTATGTCTCGAAAGAGACATGACTGACTGGGAAGAAGATTGACCTGCATTAGGTTGCTATTGCTTTCTGTGGTAGACTGGTTGCCTGCAAAGGCTTTAGAACCCAATCTGTGCTGCTATTTAACTCATAGCTGGAGGGAGAAGAGATAATTTATATTACATTATTATATTAGGTATAATTAGTGGGGGACCAGTTTATTACTTCATAACAATTGAAAACAGATCCCCCACTTTATGCTCAGTAGAAGTTTTAATTATTTCCAACTATTTTGTTCAGTCAATCAGTTAAGTGCCATATGTGATACATGCTTGGGTGATCAGGTCTCTTTCAAGACATGACTGACTGGACAGAAGATTATCCCGCAGTAGGTTGCCATTTTTTTCTGTGGTAGACTGGTTGCCAGCCAAAGCTATAGAACCCAATCTGTCCCATTATTTAATCCATAACTGGAGGGAAGAAATGAACTAATACCTTTCCCAAGGGTATTTGTGCGTAAGTGAATGCCATGAATTCAACTGGAATTTGAACTTGGCCCTCCGATTTGTCGCTCTGAGTCAATATCCACTGCACCACAATGCACATCCAAACATCCACAACATTTATAGTAATTAGCAGTCAGTCAGTCATTTTTCATTAAATGTGTACTAAAGAGTGCTTCCCTAATGCACAATTATATATATATATATATATATGACCGGCATGAGTATACACTACTTATATACAACATGTTAAAATTTTCTTCTCCAGAGAGCTCAATCGTAATGAGGGCATAATGTATATATATATATATATTTGCATCAAGGTCCCAGTTTTTCACCGCAAAAATAGTAAAATGTAACCACCATTTCTAATCAAGCAATTTCTTTTCTCACACTTTCCATCTATAGAATTTCCTTCCATTTTCTTGCTTCCCTGATAACTACAATCTTCAAAAGTTTAAATGCAACGTCAGTTGCCATCTTCCATCTCCCTAAATCTCATCCACCTCCCTAAATCCTTTCCATCTTCTATTCTTTTTTCGACATACCCTGTACCTTGTTTCTTCTCTCACTTTAACCACCTATGCACCAATGGCAGTCCTGTCTTGCTTGGGTTGAAATGATTATATATATATATATAATTATTTAAATACTTAGTTTTTGGTCAAAATTAAATTAGGCCAGTGCACAGTTGTATTAAAAAGTGTGCAATGCAATTACATTGTAGAAAATTTGAAACTGAAGACAACAGATAGTAGAAACCTGGGTTGCGTAATAACTTGTTTAAAAATTATATATATATATATCCAAACAAAGCAGCTTGATGATAAAATCCGAAAGGATATCCTATTAATATTAATTGTTAAAAAGTAAATATTAAAACTGATCATGCCAGAGGGCTCGATGTAAATAAAAATATTTATTTGCTGAGCGAATATCTATTTTTTAAAATATAAAATTTCGAAACTTCACACTTACCTTCCTGTTTCATTATCCACACACACACTGATACAAATTTTTGTATGTTCTATAATATTAAAGTCCGCTGACAATAGCGAATCTCCCTCCACCTGCCTGACCTGCGTTTCTTCCTGTCTGCAAATTCTACATACTTTTTCCTTCCTCTTTCCTGCTTTTCCCTCTTTGTCTTTCTTCTTTCTTTTTTTCTTTCTTCCTCTCTTCCTTTCTTTCTTCTTTTCCTTTTCTCTTCACTAAGATTTTCCTTTTTCTTTCCTGTTTGCAAGCCTATTTCTGGTTTCTTTACCCTGTTGCAGAGTTGCGATTGCTTAATAAATTTTAATATATCAGAAGGTATTTTCAAAGGCTGTGTTAATTTACTCCACAAATATCTTTATTTTTGCATGTAAGGCAAAAACATTGAGTATTCGAGACTCTTTTAAACAATAACACACTGTATTATACAAAATATACAAATAAGGTTTTTGAAAAGAAATATTCTTGAATGATTTCTGAATAAAGTTCATCACACTTGTGGCTTTTTCTAAGAATCAAAAATAGAGAAAAAAGTGTAGAGAAAAAAGTGTATGTACAGTTATATATCTAGGATGTGCATTGTGGTGCAGTAGATATCGGCTCAGAACGAGAAATCGGGGAGCCGAGTTCAAATTCCAGTTGAATTCATTGCATTCACTTATGCACAAATACCCTTGGGAAAGTTATTAATCTGTCTCTTCCTTCCAGTTATGGGTCAAATAACAGGACAGATTGAGTTCTATAGCCTTGGCTGGCAACCAGTCTACCACAGAAAGCAATGGCAACCTACTGCGGGATAATCTTCTACCCAATCAGTCATGTCTCTTTCGAGACGTGATCGCCCAAGCGTGTTTCACGTATGGCACTTAACTGACTGACTGACAGTTATATACCTTGGATTGTATTTTGTGTTCATCTAAATATTTCTTGTTTTCTTTTATATTGAAGGTATTATTTGTTCATTCATTGAGATTTGTTTGTTGAGAATTAGTTTGGTTATATGCTGTGTATTAATCAACTCAAAAACTCTCTTGTTGATTTTGTTGAGTGAAATGCAAAAGGTCATAAAGTGCCTACTCTTTGTTTCCATAATTCTACTAAGGATTCTGCTTTGTGCCCCATGGCAAATGAAGTAGATAGTTTTCTCTTTGCTTTTGTTATTTTCACTAAGGATTCTGCTTTGTGCCACATGGCAAATGAATGGATGGTTTTCTCTTGTCTGTTACATGGCAAATGGTCATGACATCTGCTTCCCCATCACAATGTGCTACTGGCTGCATATAGGACTTGCTTATATTCTTAAATTAGTCATGTGGTAGGCTCAAACTGGACTTCACAATTTTTGGCGCAAACTCTTGCCTTCCTGCACATGCAGGGAAAAATAACCAATCAATGATCCACTTTTAATGGGTTTATTTACAATTCATTGTATTTCCTAACAATTGACATTCGCGATGGGTAAATTGCCGCTCCAATGTATAAATTATTTATTTTTATCCACAATACACATTCAAACAACTTTTTGAATTTTCCAACAAAATTAAAAATCGACAATTAAGAGAATTCAAATCACTGAATTTATATGTAATATATATATATATATATATATATATATATATATATATATGCATTATTATTATTATTATTATTATTATTATTATTCTATTAATAGCTGATATGATACTTTTTGAAAAATTTCTTTGTCTTTTCTCTTCTTATTCTGCAAGTGAATTGAAAATTAATTCAAGACAATTTTTTGATTGTCTTGAACACAGTCTGAAGAGGATATTTTGCCAATATGCCATCACATAAATATATTCCAGTTTTAAATGACTAACTACAAAGGAAGATTTACATTATTATATTAAGTATAATTAGTGGGGGATCAGTTTATTACTTCAGAACAATCGAAAACAGATCCCCCACTTTATGCTCAGTAGAAGTTTTAATTGTTTCTATTTTGTTCAGTCAATCAGTTAAGTGCCATACGTGATACATGTCAGTATAATGCCTCACTTACAATGTCAAGTAATTAAATTAATCATTTTATGTTTCAATTTTGCATTTTATTGCCTCCATTTGTTCTTGTAAGTTTGTTTGAATAGAATTGCTATTCTTAATGAACAGAGTTGGAAGAATATTATATTTAAATAGTGTATTTATCTAATCAGCATCTCTTTATTCAAGGTTTTCTTTGTGTTCTATTATTCAAAAATATGCAAATTATTTCAGTGTATTAAAACCAAAAAGAAAAAAAAAGAAAGTCCCTTGAAGCTTAAACAAAAAATATTTTTTATAATTTTACAAATCAGATTTTGGTAATTGCCAGGATGATTTATTGAATATGGAATGACAATTGTCCATTCATGTGTGTGTGTGTGTGTATGTGTATGTGTGTATGTGTGTGTGTGAGAGAGAGAGAGAGAGAGAGAGAGAGAGAGAGAGAGAGAGAGAGAGAGAGGAATATGAATATAAATCCCAGTGTGGTGCAATGGATATTGGCTCAGAATGAGAAATCAGTTTTGAATTCCAGTTGAATTTACTGCATTCACTTACGCACAAATACCATTGGGAAAGGTATCAATCTGTCTCTTCTCTCTCCAGCAATGGGTTAAATAGTAGAATTGATTGAGTTATCTAGCTTTGGTTGGCAACCAGTCTATCGTAGAAAGTAATGGCAACCTACTGCAGGAAAATATTCTGCCCAGTCAATCATATCTTGAAAGATACATGATTATCTAAGCATACATCATGTATGGCACTTAATTGACTGACATTTGAAATAAGGCTATAAAAATTCTGGTGACATCTTGATCAAGAGAGGTGTAGATTTTGTAGCAGACTGAATGTGTGAGCTGTCTAAGTAAAAATTGACAGTTTTTATAGCCTTGTTGGAGATAAAAAAAGTCTTGATAAAAATAATTTTTTTAGCTTTCTTCTGATTAGATAAAATGTGTTTTCTGAAACCATGTGCTGTTTCGATTCATTCATTCATCTTCTATGGCTTATCAACCCTTTTCAGGTTATTTAAAGCCAGTAAAGAGGCTAGTAAATATGAGTGAAGAAGACTTTGATAAAGATTTAAAAGAGTAATGCGGATAGACATGTGGAAATTGAAATAGAAAGATAAGAATAACCCAAATTGATTGACAGACATGAAGGTTTCATTGATTGATTGATTTGTCCATATTTCTGAGATGATGTATTTTAATTATTTAGATTATTTACATTGTTTGAACTGCTGTCCTCATTTTTGTTGCCATATTCACGTTTTGGCCATTGTACACACCAACCTTCTTCAGGTGATTGGAATTTTAAACTGAACTTTTTATTTCATTCACTGGGGTAAATTGTTCTTGTTCCATGAGTCATGTCACTTCCAAATATTTCAGTTATTTCCATTTAACCCAACTCTCTAAGTTTTCTGTTCCTCTGCGCTGTATTGAACTGACAACTCTTTAGGTCAAGTCACTGGATTCAACCAATGCTTTTATCTGCTGGGTTACATGTCCTTGAGGACATCAATATATGAACTTTTGTGATTTATAAACCTAATGTCACAGTAATCATTTTTTACTGGAGCTCATATTACAATCTTGATGTTTACAAATAGTTTTCTGTAGCACTCTGTATTAGTGGTTACCATCTTGTATTCATTTTTATGCTTGGCTGGCTTAGTAGATTTTGGCAGCCCAGCATATGTGCCAATTCCTGAAGTTTTTGTATTTTCTAGTGGTGTTTTCTATTATTTCAACTTCATCCCATAGGGGAGGGTGATCTCTTTTTTCCCTCAATATATGGTCAGCTATGCATGATTTTTCTCTTTTCCCTTGCGTTACAGCCTTGCGATGTTCTTGTAAAAGAGGCAGCCCATTTCTCCTTTATATTTCTTCCATCAGTGACACATGGCTCAGAGGTTAAAAGCGTTGGTTGGCTCTAGTGGCTTCACCCAAAGTGTTGTGAGTTCAACACAGCAGAGGTGAACAAAAACTTGGAGAGTTGTGTTAAATGGAGATAACTGAGACATCTGGAAGTGACATGACTCATGGAACGAGAACAGTCTACCCCCAGTGAACAAAAAAATGGGTTAAGTTCAAAATTCCAATCACCTGAAGAAGGTCGTAGTGTAAAGTGGCCGAAACCTTGCAAATATAGCAAGAAAGATGAAAACAACAGTTTAAACAATGTAACTAATGTAAATGATTGATTTGTTTTCTATGGTTATTTGCAGGTTATTTAAAGCCAGAAAATACTTTTAGATTGCAAGAATTATTTTAAGATGATAAGGATTTAGTGATAAAAGTCTTACTAATTAACTGATAGCCGGGGAAGAAGAGGTGGATTCATACCTTTCTTTTTTTGCGCATAAGTAAATATGATGAACCCAGTGGGTATTGGAACTATGGATTCAAATATAGGAGAAGATTAAATCATTCAAAAAAAATAAAAAAGTATTTATACAGGTATCAATTATGTTACTACTCTTTCAATCTTGACATTTTTGGATAAAAAATAAATTGTAAATAACAGGATATAGGCATGTAAATGAATATAACATGTAAATGAATATAACAAGCCCAATAAGAACTGGAATTTGGCTCTTCAATCAACCATTATCTAATACAGGGGTCGGCAACTCGTTTGACCCACGGGCCAGGATCGTGTTATAATGACGGGTTGTGGGTCGGACAAAGGCCATTAATGAAAAATTAAGGAAAATTACATACGCAGACCCCTGTCAACCTAAATATTTAAAACCATAACAAAAATAAACATTGATAAATCAGAAAAACAAAAGAAAATCTAAAATTAAAAAAACACCTAACAAAAATTACTTTTCCTCAAGGAACGTCAAAATACTTCAAAGTGAAAAATATCAACCGAAATGAAATGGATGAAATTATGACGTGTAGGTTTGAAACTGTTATTGAAAATTGTACCACAAATGAACCACACACACACATACACACATCAAACAAAAATGAAACGAATATACCCATAAATATGAGTACAAATAGTTGCAAATATATACACTTACGTATGATGAGATAAGAACACTGCCCATTGAAAGATTCCAGCAACTTACATAGGGTAGGTGGCAGGGGTAAGCGATGAGAGGGTCACTGTTGGAGGAATGAAATAGAAAGCCAACTGAGACAACATTGTCCCTTTCAAGATGTCCCTGCCTAATGTCTGTTGCCGGTTGGTCAAGTCAGCTCTCAGTTTTTGTTTTATGTTTATTTTTTAATTTTTTATGCAGAAATGGAGATGATTGGGTTTTGATTGTGTTTTTGTGGTCATAGTATTCAAATTCGGTTGGGTGGATCAGAGGAAGATAACAGTAGGCCTTTTGTTGAATTCGAAAGCCTCGTCTCTCATGTTAAAAATTCATTGGTAATCAGGCTCACGGGCCCCGATCAAAACGCAGGTTGTAGGTTACCAACCCTTAATCTAATACATCACTTGTACATGCAATCTTATAGCACCTGGTATTCTCAAACGGTTATTCATCTTTTTATCGATTCTGTTTTGATGAGCTTCCTTCCCCTGGTTCCTTGACCATATTAATTTACTCATGCTACTAGATTGGCATTGAGGTCCCACCCTTTTACCATCAAAATTCCACTTCTACTCCATCAGTTTCTTTTCTTGCACTTCCCGCCTGCTGTCTTTTCCTGATGTTTTCCTATAACCTTGGTTAGCTATCAGTCTACTTTCTGTATACTTGCTTCCATGATAGCTACAACCTCTAAAAGTTTAAATGCAATGTCAGTTGGTATCTCTCAATTCCATCAACCTTTTATACTTATATGCTTTTTCCAAGATCCTTGTTTTGCACAAAACTCTTTTAAGCACTTCTTCTTTTTCTTCTAAGTACCTAGTCTCTTCAGGACATAGGCGATCATGGCCCTCCACATCTCCCTATCCCTTGTAGTTCTTAACAACCATTCTCCTGTTATTCCGCTCAAACCTCGCTTCACCATCCATCTACTCAAGTCCATCAAGTATGTCAAGTGTTGCTTTTCCTTGCCTCTCTTTCCCTCTATCTGTCTTGTGAGCATCAGGTTCTCCAAGTCCTCCTTCCTCACTGCATGTCCCAAAAACTTTAGCTGTCTTTTTCTGATGTTAAGTATCAGTTTCTTTTTCATTTCCATCTTCTCCAAAACCTCATCGTTGCTCAAATCTTCAGTCCATGGTATTCTCAGCATCATTCTATAGAATCATATTTCGGTTGCTTCAAGTCTTTCCTTCATTTTTGATGCAATTGTTCAGCATTCACTGCCATATTGAAGGATAAACAACATATAACTGCCGAGCACTTTCTTCTTTGTTTCCAGTGAAATCTTCCTGTCTCTCAATACTCTGTTCAATTTCTGGAATGCATCCTTGACCATACCAATACACCTTCGGATCTGTGTCACACTTTCCATCCTCTGTTAGGATACTTTCCAGATATTTAAATTTTTGTACCTACTTGATTTTAGTATCCCCTACTTGAATTTGGCATTTTGGGCTCCTCTTTTTACTGAAGATTATATATACATCAATAGCATATCTGTATCACCAGTAGCTGTAGCTGTATAAAGGGAAAACAGTACATTCGGCTGGTGATAATGCAAGTCCTGTAATCATTTAATATGTTGCTACTAATAAAAATGTAAAGAAATAAAGTATTTATAACTGACGCCGATTCGGTCGGGTTTCAATCCTGGGTTAGGAAGTCAACGGAGTCTAAGCCGTACTGATGAGCTGTGATACAGCAAAACAGATCTGTCTGCGGATGACTATAGTATAGTATATATATATATATATATATATATATATATATATATATGTGTGTGTGTGTGTGTGTGTGTGTGTGTGTGTGTGTGTGTGTGTGTGTGGTGCAGTGAATATTGGTTCGGAAAGAGAAACCAGAGAGACGAGTTTGAATTCTAAGTTAAATTTGTTTCATTCACTTACATGCAAATACTCTTGGAAAAGGTATTAATCCATCTCTTCTTCCGGCTATGGGTTAACTAGCAAGACAGATTGTGTCCTACAACCTTGTTTAGCAACCAGTCTACCGCAGATAGGAATGGCAATCTACTACAGGAAAATCTTCTGCCCAGTCAATCATGTCTTTTTTGAGACATGATCACCCAAACGTGTATCATGTATGGCACTTGACTGACTGATAGATACCAAGTCAGTCATAAATAATATACAAAACACACTCAAATCCAAACAGACCTGGGTATGATCATCAACTATATCTCGCAGCAAAGCCTCTGATCGAGAGATTGTTTGAGGCTTTGAGAACTGTGAAAAAACCTCTGTTAGGGCACTCTCCACCTTTGTTATAATAATGGACTGTTCCTATCACTACATAAAGTGGTAGTGGAAAGACCTCAGCGTTGTTGCATTGCGTTGAGCATTGGGTTGCATTAGCGTTGACTGTTCAGCTCGATACCAAGTCAGTCGAGTATTTCCGGTAGCGAACCGGAAGTGTGCTATACATAGACTCTACGTCTTACTAAGATTTCGTGTTACTAAACCCTTGTTCCTGTACTCTACTAACAACTCTGTTGTACATACTATTTTCCGGTAATATATTTCATTTACTTTATTTCTGTTGTTTGTGATTATTTACTCTACTATTTCTGTTACACACAACATAACAACCTCTGAATCCACCCTAACCCAAAGTTATGGCCAAATAGTGTGAGCTGGTTAATGTTTCTTTTGTTCGGCCTTGTGTCAGTCTAAACCGAACTCCCTACTGCTTACAAGTTTATGTTGCAGAATAAAATTCATCAGAATTATTATCAGAAGGTTTTCATCAGAAGGTTGGTCGTCAGCAGGTTGGAATGTGTAGATTAGTCTAGAAGAGTGGAATAATAAAATATACATTTTGAATGCTAAAATAGAAATTTATTAAAAGAAGGAATAACCAGAATTCATAGAAATTAATGTTCAATGAGAAAGTTAAAATATCAAGAGTTCTTAGGAAATGTTCTAGTAATAGTTGTTGAGATAGAGAGAGAGATAGAGAGAGAGAGTGTGTGGGTGGGACAAGGCACGATCTGACCTTATCTCTGGGTCATTTGAAGTGGGTTACATTTTAGATGTATGTCAACAAACTGCCACCTCTGACTGACCGTGAGATACCATCCTTAAATATTCAATCCAGTCATGTGGAGTGGCTCAAAGAATGATTTTTTCTTTAGCTGTTGAAAAACCATTTCTCTGACTTATTTTGAATTTTGCGATTTGATGACCAATCAGGATCCAGAGTTCCGTTACAAGTACAAAACCAAAAAAAAAAAAAAAAAAAAATTAAACAACATGAAAGTTTAAAAATATATTTTTATAGTAAAATTATCAGCAATACATTTTTACCTGAATAAATTACCAACAATACCTATTCATAGTAAAATAGTGAACAATACAATTTTAAAGCAAAATGACTAAAGTTACATTTTATAGTTGAATTACAAACAATACATTTTATAGCAAAATGACAATACATTTTATTATAGTATATCTAGTAATTATGACCACACAAACATGTCTATGCACAAAAGCTGAGTATCATCTACCATGTATTCTATTGTGAAAGCAGAATAACATATATCATATCTTTATTACTGGAAATCACAAAGAAATTTAAATTTTGGCATTAAATGACCTTTTAAAAGTCTCTCTTTTATGAAAATAAGAAGTTAATACGCCATTAAACTAGCAGATCAACTCAAAATCAGGCAGATTCAAATAAAAAACTATTTGACATTTGGGTTATCAAAAACTAACAATATTTCTGAGAGTTTTCTCATTATTCTTCTCTATTTATCAACATTTAAAATAATAAATAAATGAAACTAAGAATTGTTAAACTTATAAGAGAGAATATTGTCATCAGAATGACCCAATTTTTTGATAGACTTTCTTTGATATGATAACTCATTAATAGAGAAAGTATATTGAACTTTCATCAAATAATAAGGATTGATTAATTTTCTGCAGTTTATCAACCCTTTCCAAGCTATTTAAAATGAGAAAATATTTTTAGATTGTAAAAATTTATTGTTAGGTTGGGGGGGGGGGGGTGATAATAATAGATTTGTGGCACAAGTCTTTAACCCATAGCTGTGGGTGAAAGAGACGGATCAATACATTTTCCAAGAAAATTTGCTCGTAAGAAATTATAAAGAACGTTACTGGAACTACAAATTGGCTCTTCAATTTCCAATTTTGTGCCGTTACTTATTTCACCACCCACACATTCAAGCTTACAGCACCTGATATTCCTAAGCAGTTACCCATCTAGGTATTGACCAGGCTCAATGTTGCTTAACTTTGGTGATCATATGAGAACCAGGTTTCAATGTGCTTTGGCAGTAAGCCTCAAACAATAGAGAAAGAGTATATGAGCAATTATTTCTAAAGTATTATTGGATTTTATTTTTTATCTTTCATTTCTTTATAATTTTCAAAGAAAATTAAATTTCAGCATTAGATGACCCATAAGAAGTTAATACACTATTAAACAAGCAAATCAAGTCAAAATCTAACAGATTCAAGTAAAAAACTATTTGACATTTAAATCATCATAAGATTGACTATATTTCATGTCATAATATTTTCTCGATATCCTTCTCTAGACATCAACATTTGAAATAATAATCAAATTTCAAGATGTTTTTCATTCTCGTATTTTAATCTTCAAAAATCTTAGTGTCCTGAACATGATTCTTTCGAACAAAACTTTTAAAAGTCTCTCTTTTATGAAACTAAGAATTGATAAACTTGTAAAAGAAAGTAAAAATCTGTACTAATAGCAAACCGCCTGCATATTTTTTTTGTTTTTTTAATCGTATCACCCCGAGCAAGGCGGTAACGCCACTGATGTGCAGGGGGCTACATAATAGTGAAAAAATTGGAAAAGAGAAATCCAGAAACCACATCCTAAACAGGGAACAAGGGATGAGCCTCTTAACCTGTTCAATAGACGTGGACAGGAAATGAGTTCAGCAGATATATGAAATTAGAAAGGGGTGTAAGACAAGGATGGGTCTTCTTGCCAGATCCATTCAACCTATACAGTGAGGCAATTCTGAGGAAACTAGAAGTCCTGCCAGAATTTTTCATTGGACTCACAATATGAACAATATAAAGTATGCAGATGATAAGAGTGCTAATAAGTAAACTAGAAAACTACTGAACCTGTGAGCAACCATGAGTTTTTGGAGAGGATGGAAATGAAAAGGAAATATATATTCAGTATCAGGAAAAGACAGCTGAAGTTTCTGAGACTTGTAATGAAGAAGGAGGGTTTGGAGTTCCTATAGTCTCAGGACAGATAGAGTCACATAACAACACTCATTATTCAAATTCTAATGAATAAAGAACACAGTAGAATCAGGCCAGAGATAGGACAAGAACAGTGTAGTTTTGTCAAGAACACTGGAACAAAGAATACAATATTTATGCCAAGAATGTTATCAAAAATGGCAATACAAATGCAAAAAGACATGTACCTGTGTTTCATAGACTTTTCAAAGTGTTTAACAAAGACTTGATAGAGATGTTTGGCAACTTAGATATATTTTAAGAAGATATTAGAATAATCAAGAACCAGTACTGGCAGCAAACTGCCTGCATAGAGACAGGAAATGAGTTCAGCAGATATACAAACATAGAAAGGGTTGTAAGACAAGGATGGGTCTTCTCACCAGATCTATTCAACCTATACAGCGAGACACTTCTGAGAGCTCTAGAAATCCTGCCTGGCTTCATTATTGGCATTCACAATCTTAACAATATAAGATACGCAGATGACACAGTGCTGATAGCAGACACAGAAAGGAAACTACAAGACCTCCTACAAAAGGTAGCTAAAGAAAGCGAAATGAAAGGATTAAACATAAACTACAAGAAAACTGAATGCATGGTCATCAGTAAAAAGTAAAGCCCAAAATTCCAACTACAAGTCGAGGATACTGAATTCAAGGAGATAAAGAAATTTAAATACCTGGAAAGTGTTCTAACAGAGGACAGAATGTGCGATATGGAGATCAGAAGGAGTATTGGCATGACCAAGGATGCATTCCAAAAGCTGAGTAGAGTATTAAGAGACAGGAAATTTTCATTTAAAACAAAAAGAGAGTATTGAATCGTTATGTGATGTCTGTCCTTTGCTATGGCAGCAAATGTTGGACAATCTCTTCCAAGATGAAGAAAATACTTGAAGCAACCGAAATGTGGTTCTACAGAAAGAGGTTGAGAATATCATGGACTGAACATAAGAGCAAACATGAGGTGTTAGAGAGAATGGAAACAAAAAGGACCTTTATACATAACATAAAAAAAAGACAGCTGAAGTTTCTGAGTCAATTAA
Organism: Ascarosepion bandense; assembly: GCA_037127315.1. Taxonomy (NCBI): domain Eukaryota; kingdom Metazoa; phylum Mollusca; class Cephalopoda; order Sepiida; family Sepiidae; genus Ascarosepion; species Ascarosepion bandense. Next base: position 2,426,418 of record JBBBDQ010000976.1, on the reverse strand, counting down.
TGAGGAAGGAGGGCTTGGAGAATCTGATAGAATCTGACAGGGCAGACAGAGAGAAAGGGGGGAAAACAATACATGGCATACTTGATGGGCTTGGGTAAATGGATGACGGAGCAGGACTTGGGAGGAGTAACAAGAGACAGGCTGTTTTTTTTTGTTTTTTTTTTTAATCATCTCACCCCAAGCAAGGCATTCCACTGCCACTATTGTGCATGGGGCTACATAGGGGAAGGTAAAGAGAAGGAGTGGTTAGACATAGGGAATGTCAGGAGGAAGGTGACAGATGAGTAAGGATACCTAGGATGAGGGTTGGGCAGATGGGAAGAGTGTTTGATAGAATGGGAGCAGGTTAGTGTGTTAGGAGGTGTCTATTGACCTTACATTTAAACTCCTGGAGATTGTAGCCGTCTGGGAAGCAATCGTTTGGAAGAGAATTCCACAGTTGGGAAGTGCGAGGAAAAGAGCTAAAAGTGATAGGGAGAGGTAGAAGGCCATGATTACCTACATCCTGAAGGGAAATGGCATATAGAAGAAAAAGAAGATTGTCATGGGAATGAACCAATTTGTGAAAGGCTTTGTTTGGTATGATAGCACATTGATAGAGAAAGCATACTGAACTCTCCTCAAATAATAATGATTGATTCATTTTTTACAGTTTGTCAACCCTTTTTAAGTAATTTAAAGTGAGGAAATATTTTTAGATATTGAGGTTTGATAGGGGCTGATAATAATGATTTTGTGGCATGAGTCTTACTAATTAATCTATAGCTAGGGTGTAAGAGACAACTGTATACCTTTTCCAAGGAAATTTTCACGTAAGTAATTATAATGAACCCAATTTAAATCACAATTTTTCTCTTTAATTTCCACTTTCGTGCTGTTACTCACTTCACCACCTACATATCCAAGCTTACAACACCTGGTATTCCTAAGCAGTCACCCATCTAGGTATTGACCAGGCTCAATGTTGCGGAGAACCAGTGTTTCAATGTGATTTAGCAGTAAGCCTCAAATAATAGAGAAAGAATATACAAGCAATTATTTATAAAGTATTAATGGATTTTATTTTTTAATCTTAGTAATATATTTTTATTAGTTTTAATCTAAAGAGTCTTTTTAGTGGATACCCATATTTGAGTGGCTGCTTTCTTTATTAGAAAGTATTAATGGATTTTATTTGTTAATCTTATATATATTTTTTATTAGTTTTAACTGAAACATTATTTTTAGTTGATATCTATATTTGAATAGATGCTTCCTTTATAATAAAGTATTAATGGATTTTATTTTTTAATGTTATATATATTTTTATTAGTTTTAATTGAAACATTATTTTTAGTGGTAACCCATATTTGGGTAGATGTTTCTTTTATTATAAACAGTATTATGTTTCTTCTACCTATATATTCCAGAAAATTTATTAAAAATAACGTTTGACATAATAAAGGATGTCAGATTTTAAAAAGTTCATTAATTCTCTAGAGAGTTTTGGATAGAAAATTGAGCAAATAGATGTTTCAGGAAATCTGATTAAGTCAGTGTACTTCAAAGGATAAACAGAACTTAACTTTATTGTGATCCGCTTGTAACTGTTTTTTTTATTTTGAATTCCGTTTAACAACATATCAACCACTGTGCCAAAAAGGTGGGGTTTTAAGTTTATTTTTAATGTTTGGTTATTGTCAGTTGGTTGATTTAATCAGATTTTAATGAAAATCTTTTGTTTTTATTCTTTTTTATTTTAGAAAACTGAAAATGTCCTCTACTTTTGTGTTCAAAAATTATTTCCTGGGAATAATTGTTTCCCTTAAAACTGTGTTATTGTAATAATTTTTTCTTCAAAAATGTATATTTTTCTATAAAAGTCTATTTTTATGTATATATTTCTATAAAAGTCTATTTTTATACTTTCATAGTGTTTTGACCCCAGTTTGGGGGTTAACTATTTGCCCATAGATGGGACCATAACAGGTGTTACCTGAGAACAACAGCAATTAAGTGGTGGTTCCATGCTCCTCACAACCTCCCAATCAGAGGCCTTGCTGCTGGAAGCAATTTACCATCATGCCCAGGACCACCTCTGCTTAACTGAGTGGTAAATGTTGGTCAGCTTAGATAGTGGTCTTTCTCTGCAAAGGGAGATATGTGTTCAAACCTGGCTAGAGGTTGCATTTTCTTTATCGGTGCTGTTAAATTTTCTTGTTAGAAATTATCTTGAGTGTCCTTTATGTTTTTTTTTGTTTTTTTTTTACAGGTAAAATAAAATTGAAAAAAAAAAAGATTTTTAGCTTGAAAAATTAATTTATTGTTTCAAAAATTAAAATATACAAAAATAGGTTTCAATTTTTTTTCTGAAAGGTACCTTCAAATCACACAAATATTCCAACTCAAATCAGAAACTTTGCATTAAAATTTACCAGAAAATATTTCTATAACAAAATTCTAAGAAAATATTTTTTCAGAATTTTGTTACAGAAAAGTGATTATAACCTTTTCTTTTTTTATCCCTGTAATTTTTTTCTCTTTACTCTTCTTTCTTTTTTTAAACTTTAGAATATATTTCTGTCAATAGGATTCAAGCAAAGATTTTAGTCCTAAATATTTTAAGAGATGTTAGGATGTGCGTTGTGGTGCATTGGATATCGGCTCGACACAAGAAATCGGGGAGTCGAGTTTGAATTCCAGCTGAATTCATTGCATTCACTTATGCGCAAATACCCTTGGGAAAGGTATTAATCCATCTCTTCCTTACAGTTATGGATTAAATAACAGGACAGATTGGGTTCTATAGCCTTGGTCGGCAACCAGTATACCGCAGAAAGCAATGGCAACCTACTGCGGGATAATCTTCTGCCCAGTCAGTCATGTCTCTAAAGAGACATGATCGCCCAAGCGTGTATCACGTATGGCACTTAACTGACTGACTGACCTATTATTATTCTATGTGACATGTTACTTCAGGACGTGGACGATGATGACTCTCCACAACTTCCTATTTCCCCTATCCCTCAGCTGCATTTCTCTCTTTGACAAGCTTCCTAAGGGTGTGACCGATTTTCTACCGTTCTCCTTTTATTTGTTCTGTTTCTTATTCTATGACTCAGCTTGGTGTGACCAAATTTCATTGTTTTTTTTATTTATTCTTATTTTAAAAGAAACATCTATTTCTTGGGTTTTTCTTCTTAAGTGTGGGCAGAAAAAATTTCAGACTGATGTCAAGGAAATGGAATCTAAAGTTAGATTCCCCGCATCATCCACGTTGTCAATCTTCGTCTTTCCCTTCACTGGCTGCAAAGGCCTGTTATCTTTCAAGAGAAAGTTTTCAAGACTGGGTAATGTTAAAAACGTTTGTTCAGTTAAATTCAACAAAAAATAAAAACGAAAGAGAACTTTAACACTGCTTAAACAGACTGGTGCATTTGTAAAATATTTTTAAGGAAACAATTTTCTGAAAATAATTTTTGTATATTAGCATTGATTTAGATGTTCCTTAGAACGAAACACTTGACAGGATTAAAAAAAATATTGAGTTTTTATTGATTAAATGTGGGGTTCTATTCAGAATATGAGACATGGTGGAGTAATGGATAGCAGCTTGGATTGAGAAATCGGAGAGCCGAGTTCAAATTCCAGTCAATTCATTACATTCATTTACGTGCTAATACATTTGGGAAAGGTATGAATCCATCTCAACTCCCCAAACTATGGATAAAATATCAGGACAGATTGGGTTTCTATAGCCTTGAGTGGCAACCAGTCTAAAAGAAGGAAAACTCTGAATTCAAACTAACCTCGAGAGGGTTGGGCTATGTCAGGCCCAAAGAAATGCTATTTCTACTTCGCCTACAGTAGATGTGGTGCTCCTATGACTCTAATGAGACATGCAAAATCTGGATCTGGATTTGTAACAGCGATATAGTGCCAAATCGATGCTTCAATTTCACAGATTTATATGGCCTTGTGTCTTTATTTACAAATGTCAAGTTTGAAACTTTACTAACCCAATTGTTATCTAGTAACAAAAAGAATCTTTTTTTCCATTTTACAATAGAATTTTACAATAGAATTTTGTGGTTGAAGAGAAAAATAAAAACAAAAACCTTAGCGAAGGGATTGGGCTGACAACCTTCAGTCAACTTGCTAGAGACTTTAACTTTTAAATGGTTGACTGAAATAAAACCTTATTCCAGTCAACCATCTGTTTGTTGGTAAGTATTATTCGTTTATATTTCTGGAATAAGTCATTTTTGGTTGTTTTAAATTATGAGAATCTTCTCTCTTAAAATAAAGACTATATATATATATATATATTTCCCTCTTGTCACGCCTATGGAGAGAGAGACAATAGTAACACAGTGTTGGCTCAGTTCATTCTCTTTACTACCAGTTATTAAACTTTACTACTAATTATTAAACTTTACTACCAGTTATGAAAGCTCTTGCTGTGTCTTCTCTCTTTAACAGTTCTTTGTTTTATTTTTTGCAATAATTATGTGAAGAATATATGTATATCCTCTCTATTATAATAAAGACCATTTCGTATTATATATATATTTAGTGGAACCTGTCGTATTCGACCACCCCTACTGCCATGGTCTCATACGGCAGGTGGTCGCTCACTAGAAACTCATAGTCACGACCTATTTAAGCCAGGAACGTATATTCCACTCATCAGAATGTACATATTAGAATCTTACCATGTAATCTGGTAATAAATAAATGAGAACATAAGAAAATAGCCTAACATTAAAAAATTTATTCAGCATAATTCATTTAAAAATTTTAAAAAACGTATCTACAACGGTCAACAAGAGCCCAAAATATTTATTCACAAAAAATATTTATTAAATGGACTTAAAAAAAAGTATACGGTTTCAGTTTTTTCTTAGAAGTGAGTGATAGCAAAAGAGAATCGGCGATGATAAATGGAAAAAAACAAAAAAAGAACAAACAAAAAACTGACAGCGATCGTGGGTGGGGGTAGAGAAACAGTGAGATAGAGATAGATATACCCAGATAGAAATAGGGTAGATAAAAAAATAAAGAAACGAAAAAGATAGACATTTGAGAAAGGGGCGTAATTGTGATTTTCCTAATCCCTGAATTTATCCAAGTCAGTACAGAGACATGTACAAAACAGCCGATGTTTGACCGTGAAGTGAACTCAGGCAAGGTACATTTCAACAAGAAATAACAGTACAACACTACAATAACAAAACAATGAGGAAGTGTTCCTGGCTTAGACAAAATCAAAATTAAATAGATTTACTCATTTAGTTTCTCCTAATTTAGAAGTTCGCAGTGTACGACTAAAATGGATTTAAAAAAAAAAACGGTCGCTTGATCAGTGATTTTCACTCGTAGATGTTATTAGCTGGTTCCGTTCTGAAGATGGTCGCTCACTAAGGGTCAATTAGCATTAGCAAATAGTCCGTGCATAGAAAAACGATCGTTAACAACAGGTGGTCGCTGACGAAGAGGATCGCATACGGCAGGTTCCATTGTGTATATAATATTTCCCCACCTGTCTCGCTCAGGGGTTTGGATTATTTTGTTTTTCTTTCTAATGTCTTAATGAAAGATACTCAGAAGTATGTATATCAATATATATGTTGCCGTTATTTTAGACGGTATATCGATATAATTATTTTACTGTCATTTTTGACAGTACGGACCTATTCATGGGTAAATATTAATGGTTTATAATGGAATAGTTTAATATTGGTCTATTATATTTTGGGAATATTGTTATTGGTTGTTTTTATTTAGAGGGAAGATAAAATTGCTCGTTTATATTTCGAGAATATAGAGGGATTCTGTTCATAATATCAATATCATATAAACTGAATCCCTGATTCTTATGGAGTTATTGAACTTAGATGTTATTTACAAATGCCAAGTTTGGAATTGTAATAACAACTGATTTCTGCATGTTTTTATTTTTTGAATTTTTAAAAACTATAGAATACAATTCTTATATCATCCAACAATTAACTAAAACACAAAAAGTAAAATTGCACATCCACAAAAATGGATCAAAATGACTGAAAACATTTAGGAAAAACCCAGACCAAGGCAAATTTCACAAGTCGGTGTGAAAATTAAGATTCTGGATTTTGATTGGATAGGAAATAGCAAATTGATCTATGATACCAGTCAATTTTTCTTAACACCTAGAAAATGGGTATGCTGTTCGAACCTGTCACATGACTAAATTTCACTACTTAACCACTTTCTTGACAGGTCAAATCAGTCCGATGTGGGAGCGGTAATTTGATAAGGACCTCGTCGCAATGTAAAGAAGAAATTCCAAGACGTCGACCCTGTCATGCTTCGTCGACATACATTCATTCTTTCTCCTTCCAATTTTCCTTTCTTGGCTTCACTCACACGCCGTTACAACAACAACAACAACAACAACAACAATATACTTCAACTGACTCCTAAAAACTACAGTCCGATAAGTACGATTTTCCTTTATTGTTTGACCTTCCTTTTCACTCTTTCGCCAACTAAAAAAGGAAAGGAACACAGACTTTATTAGTAGCCTGTTAATCTTTTTTATTTTAATATTTTAAATTGTAGGGACTTTGGTTGTATTTGGCACAAGGCTAATTTGACAAACATCACTGGGGCCCCTGCAAATCTTTTAGATTTCAATTTACATTTCTAAATCCAGTTGAGTGCGTTATATTCACTTAGGTGAAAATATCCTTGGAAAGAGTATGAAGTCACATCTTCTCCCCCCATGCATGGGTTAGTTAGTAGGACTTGTATCACTAAATTATTTTCATCTCCAAAAAATTATTATAATCTAAAAATGTTTTCTGTCTTTAAATAACTTGATAAGTTATGAAAAATGAATGAATCAATTAAGCCTTGTACAATTAAACGATGTTTAGGAAACAATTTAAAAATAATTATGGACAAGATAAAATATTCCTCAACAGTAACAGTGAAATGAAAACAATCTACCGCTGTAGATTAAATAAAGGATTCATCTCAAAATTCCCTGAATGTTATGCAGTCCAGCACCTGATGAAGACTGGAGGGCACAATGGCCGAAACGTTGCGATATTACAAGAAAGATGAGGAAAATAATCCCGGAGTAAATAATGTAAATAATAACTCCTCATTCCAATAATTCAGAGAGAAATTATTAAATAATTAAATTTGCATGGCGAGTGGGAGTTGTCCTCACCTGTATTTATTTACGAAGTGAACACTACAATACACAAACTCCTTAATTGATAGCTCGCTATCAACTGAATAACCCTACAGGAGAGTGTCTGTGCAGCCATTCACAGTAAGGCATCCTCTGATCAGATGCTGATTTTCATCGAAACTATGCAATTGGTTCTTGTGTTAATCAAAATTATCCCAGACAGATCTTACACACACACACACACACACACACACACACACACACACACAAAGGAATAAGTAACGAAGAAAATATTAACAACGTTCAAAACATTAATTTAAAACAGTGCTCAATATAGAAATGAAGTTATGAATATTTATTATAAATTATAATTTAGAACATGTACAAATTACAATCTACTACAAAGTGTACATTTTGTTTCGACATTGAAGGGACAATGTAAAAAATAGCGTTTACTACCTGATGTCGAAGCAAAATGTACATTTTGTAGTGGATTGTAATTTGAACATGTTCTAAATTATAGATAGATAGATAGATAGATAGATAGATAGATAGATAGATAGATATGAACAGACTGAGATAGCTAGCTAGCTAGCTAGATAGATAGATAATGAACAGACTGATATATATAATAACCACCCCCCTAGTATTATCAAACATATACACTCTTCCATAGAACATAGAATCAGCCAAAACTCGCCCAACAAAGAAATATTCAACAAACACAAAGCTCTCTACAACAAGCCATTAAAAGAAAGCGGCTACAGAAACAAAGACATCCAATACATAACAAACAACAACCCCAACAAGAAAAGTAGAAACAGAAAAATCATTTGGTACACACCTCCTTTCAACCAAATGATCAACATCAAACTAGGACAGAAGTTCCTGAACTTAATTAAAAACATTTCCCAACAAATAACACCCTCAGTAAAATCTTCAACAATAATACACTCAAACTTAGCTACAGCTGCACAAACAACCTAGAAAAAATCAGAACTAACCATAACAAATATATCCTAAATCAACACGCAAACCAAAATAAAACTGGCAACCAAAACACAACCAAACCCAACAACGAAAACATGTGTAATTGTAGAAACCCTAGCAACTGCCCACTACAAAATAAATGCAAAACAACCTCAATAATCTATCAACGCAACATAACAACCATCGAAAATCCAACTATAAATAAAGTGTATATCGGATCAACTAAGAATAGTTTTAAGCAGCGCTGGTACTTGCACCTAACCTCATTTAAAAACAGCTTATACTGAAACCAAACATCCCTATCCACATACTTTTGGAAGCTAAAGGATTCAAAACAGAAACCCAAAGTAAAATGGAAAATCCTAGAAAAAACTAGAACTTGCAATTCACTTAATGACATCTGCCCTTTATGTCTAAGTGAAAAACTACACATTCTCCAGTACCCTAACAGCAACGATTTACTAAACCGTAGAGACGAATTAGCAGTAATATGCAAACATCGCAAATATTTCTCGCTAAAATTTAAGTAAAAAAAAAAAAAAAAAAACCCAACCAGAAACCCCACAAAAGAAAACAAACCCTATACAATACCAACAAAAAATAATGCAGTTGCAACAGAATAGTAAATAAATAAAAAAATATATTTTATATTTATAAAATATGTTGTATAAAGGATATATTTTATAAAAGAAATATATTTCTTAAATATTATAAAATATTATATTTTATAATATTATAAAATAGCTTAATATTATGGAATATTATAAAATATTTTTTATGAAAGATATATTTTATAAAAAATATATTTCATAAAAACAAAAAATAAAAAAACAAAAAAAAGCACACCCCCCAATACAAAATAACATACATTAAATTAAAGAGAAACCAACCCCAAAACAAAACAACACCTACCAACCCCTATACTTTTTTTATGAAGGATATATTTAAAAAATATATATATATATATTTTCTAAAAAAAAAAAGAAAAAAAAAAAGAAAAAGCACACACCCCAATACAAAATAACATACATTAAATTAAGGAGAAACCAACCCCAAAACAAAACAACACCTACCAACCCCTATACTTTTTTTTATGAAGGATATATTTTAAAAATATATATATATATATATTTTATAAAAAAAAGAAAAGAAAAAAAGAAAAAGCACACACCCCAATACAAAATAATATACATTAAATTAAGGAGAAACCAACCCCAAAACAAAACAACACCTACCAACCCCTAAACCAAACAACAACACGCTAGGCGCCATCAGCACCAGCCCTCTCAAGATTAATAGATTAACCTATCATGAACTCTGCCAAAAACAAACACTTAACCCTAAGACCAGTAAAAAGGTCAACGGAACTCAAAATACAGACCAAACCCTCTAACACCCAAAAATAACAAATCCAACACAAATAAACGGTCTTTTCAACTAGATAATTCTCATTTCTAAAAAAATCACCTGAGGATGAAGCCAAAACATAATAGGCTGGCTTCGAAACATGAGAATTTTTTTGTGTAGTGATACTATGAATTTAAAAACATTGTAACAACCATTACAGTATAACGCTCTACATTTGTATCGAGCACTCTTTATAAAAGTAAATGCATGAACCAAGAGGTAAATAAACCTACGAGTTCAACAACTTAGTTACAATATATATATATATATATATATATATATATATATATATATATAGATAATGAACAGACTGATATATATATATATATATATATATATATAGATAGATAGATAATGAACAGACTGAGATAGATAGATAGATAGATAGATAGATAGATAGATAGATAGATAGATAGATATGATATGATTAAAACATTCGTTTTCCAACTATGAGACACAAGTTTGAATCTTATATGGTTCGATCCTCACATCAGGGATGTGATATTATCAGCCTGGGGTGTGGCACCTTTGGAAATTGCTTGAAAAACTTGACGCCGGTTGATACAAGCCATGTGAGTAAAATTGGGCAGATGAAATTGTTCGTTGATGGATGCGCAAACACAAAGTTACAAGTCATCGGGACCTAATGTTTGAATGTACTGGCCTTGTTCAAACTGTTGATCACGCCAGATGATGCACTCTCTACCAGAATAAGTAAACAAATTCAACTCCACATCGTTGCAGTATAAACCACAGGTAAACTCTGTGGGTGTTAAACGAACATAAATGTTTACGGTATTTACATTATTCGGACTATTGTCCTCATCTTTGTCGTTAGTTGTACGACGTTTCGGCCGTTGTACGACCTGGCCTTCTTCAGGTGCTAGGAATTTCGAACCGAACCCTTTATTATAATCACTGAGGTATATGAACTCCATTCCTTGCATAGTAGTTCCTCTTTTGGTAGTCATGAGTCAGTGATTGGTAATAAAAGTTTCGGTTCAAAATTCCTAGCACCTGAAGAAGGCCAGAGCGTACAACGGCCGAAACGTCGTACAAATGGCAACAAAGATGAGGACAATAGTCCGAATAATGTAAATACTGTAAATACTACATCATCTCAGAAATATAGACAAATACTAAACACAAATGTGTCTAAGCAAGTATCTGCAACGAGGATTGACTAGCCAGCTTATCATACAGCCATATTTGTGGTCAGCTATTATGTATAGGCAAAGTTGTTAGGGTAAACAGGTTTTTTTTTTCTTTTTTTTTTATAAGCGTTTCACCCCGAGCAAGGCATGTCACTGCCACTACTGCGCAGGAGGCTACATAGAGTGGAGAAAGGATGATTAATATAGGAAATGTCAGAGGGTTGGTGATAGGCGGGTAAGGATACCGAGAATGAGGGTTGGGTAGATGAGAGTGTTCTGAGAATAATTGGGAGTTAGTGTGATAGGAGGTGTCTATTGACCCTACATTTAAACACCTGGAGATTGTAACTGTCGGGAAAGCAGACTTGTGGAAGGGAGTTCCACAGGCGGGAAGCGCGAGAAAAGAAGCTGTTGGAGCAGAATTTACGGTTACATCTTATTTGTTTAACTGTAAAAGGGTGGGACCTAGTCGCTAATCTAGTATCTCGTGTAAATTCGTGCTTAGGCGGCACCAGTGATCTAAGCTCATCGGAGCAGAAGCCATGAAAGTACTTGTAGAAGAGGCACAGGGAAGCCACATCACGCCGGTGAGAGAGTGGTTGCAGCCGGTCTGCCAAGTCAGTATCAACCACGTTACAGATCCTCCTTTGTATTTTGTCAAGAAGCCCAAGGAGAGATCTGATAGCCCAAGCATTCAAACAATTTAGGACAGTTGAATGATTTGAATTTATCTTCTTGTTTTTTTAATCATTTCATACAAAGGCAATATAGCCACTATGATGCAAGGAGTTACTGAGTGTGAAAGAGTATGAGAAAAAGAAAAAAACATGATTAACGAGAAAGAACAATAAAAGAGGAGGCAGTAGAAAAAAAAAAAATTATTGACATTTAGATTTTTGAAGATCAAAGTTGGCTGGAAAACAAGAGGCTGGAAGAGAGATCCACGAGTGAAAGGTACTAGAGAAGAAAATATTAGCATAGAAATTACGGTTGCATCTAGCCATTTCAACTGAAAAAATGTTTTTATAATAAAACAATAACCATCTATATTTCTGAGATGAGGTATTGGCACTATTTACAATACTTACATTGTTCGGACTGTTGACTTCATCTGTATTGTCATAGTCGCAACATTTCAACTATTATACTTGTTGTGGATTCCGGGTGACGAACTGCACAAAATAAGGAACAACAAAAACAGATATTCAGACAGAAAAGTAGGTTATATTGAACATAATATACAAACTTGAACGCAGGTTAGTAAATCCAGAAATACTATTAGTAAGAAATAAATATATACAAGTCTTGAAGTGAAGTCGTTGGAAATAGTATATCCGTGTATATTATTCTAGCTGAGTGGAGCTCAGAGCTAGTCTGATGTCTGATACGGTAGTCTCTGGGTAACTTTGGTATCTCTCGGTAACTTACGTATCAGTTCCGGTACTCACCGATAACTCTAACGGATCTCTACGATTACTCTCAACTCTATGGCAACAACAGTTGTTCTCTCTATGGCAGGAGTATATGTATACTCAGTCGAGTCCATTATCATATACAAAAGGGAGACCCCACAACAATCAGTATTGTCATATTCGCAATATTTCAGCTACTGTACTCTCTGGCCTTCTTCAGGTGATATGTGTTAGAATTTCGAACCAAACCATTATGCACTAGAGAAAGGTATTAATCCGTATAGATTTCGTTTGATAAAGTAAGATATAAAGAACTACTTGAAATAATAGGGCAGCTTGATTTATATAGGAAAGATAATAAAGAACTCTATAAATTTTACAGAGAACAAAGAGCCTGAATGCAAATAAAAAATATATTAATGCTCGAAATAGAAAGAAAAGTAAGGCAAGGACGCATCTTCTCACCAGACTGAATCAATCTATCCAGTGTGATTATTCTAAAAGAGCTAAAATTATTTATTTTTAGCGGACATAATCTTAGTGCTGATAGCAGACAGAAAAGAAACTACAAGGCTCTCTTCGGCTACCTTCTGCAAGAAAACCGAATGCATGGTCATCAGTAAAAAGGGCAGCCCAATATGCCAAATACAGGTTGGGGATACTAGAATCAAGCAGGTACAAAAATTTAAATAGCTGGGAAGTGTTCTAACAGAAGACGGAAAGTGCGACATAGAGATCCGAAGGCGAATTGGCATGGCGAAGGAAGCATTCCAGAAGTTGTGTAAAGTATTAAGAAACAGGACCATTTTGCTAGAAACAAGGAAGAGAGTTGTGGGTTGCTATGTGTTGTCAGTTCTTCAATATGGCAGTGAATGCTGGACTATGTCATCAAAGATGAAGGAAAAACTTGAAACATCTGAAATGGGTTCTACAGAAGGATGCTGCGGATATCATGGACTAAGCATGTGAGCAATGACGAGGTTTTGGAAATGATGGAAACGAAAAGGAAATTAATACTGAGTATCAGGAAGAAACAACTGAAGCTTCTGGGACATGCAATGAGGAAAGAGGGCTTGGATAACCTGATACTAACAGGCCAGATAGAGGGCAAAAGAGACAAGGGAAAGCAACGGATAACATATTTGAAGGACCTAATCAGGCGGATGATGGAACGAGAGTTGCATGGTGTAACAGGAGATGGCATGTTACGAGCCACCAGGGATAGGGAGACGTGGAAAGCCATGATCGCCTTCGTCCTGAAAGGACAATGCACATAGAAGAAGAATATATATGCCAACTGTTTATAAGAAATTATAATGTGGGTATAAAATGGGGTATCATTTCTATACTATAATATAATCAATATATAAACTGATCCCTCACTTTGTGATCATACTAGTTTCTATACATTTATATTCTAGATTTATGGGCCTGAGCTAGTGGATGGCAGATCGGGGTTTGGGTGGTGTAACAGATGAAGGCGTGCTAAGAGCCACCAGGGAGCGGGAGACGTGGAAATCCATGATCGTCTACGTCCTGTAGGGACAGGGCACATAGAAGAAGAATCTAAACAGAATAAGATATGGAGATGACATTGTGTCGATGGAAGACTCAGAAAGAAACAACTTTTAGAAAAGTTAATAAAAGAATACAAGAAGAAAGGATAAACTATTAACTGTAGGAAAATAGAAAACATGGTTAACAAAAAAATATAAAAAAGACAGCCTAAAAATGTTAAGAATACCATAGACTGAACTTATGAATAATGAGGAATATTTGATGAAAATAAAAAACAAAAATACAGTTACACTTACAAGGAGAAAGCCACAGTTGAATTTTCCGGAACGAATTAAACAGAAAAATGACTTAGAAAATTTAACACTCACAGTGAAGGCAAGAGAAACAAGGGGAACAGTGAGAAAGAGGGTCTCGAGAATCTAACACTCACAGGAGATGCTGAAGATAAGAGAAACTAAAAGAAAAAGAGAGTGAGCAAGGAAAACGTTTGTGGAGAATCTAACACTCACAAAACAGACTAAACGCAAGAGAAGTAGAGTGAAACAGAGAGTAAAAAAAATATCCTAAAAAAATTATTTTTACCCTAAGTGGAGGTACCTATACTAATTCAAAATATTTCTGGATTCGTAGTGGGCACACATCATATCAGAATCATGATAGCAACCTTTCAAACTCACACAGAGTTTGTAAAACACCTAGAGAAAAAAAATATGAAGGTAAGGTATTTATCAAACAATGTGTTTAAACTAGGAGCCCCCACTAAATCGTTGAAAAAACAAAAAACAAAAACAGCATAGTCTGAAGACAAAAAGGCCCAAACTTAATGAAAACGAACTTTTTCCATCTAAATGTTTATATTATTATTAAGAAGAAAGATCAAATTATTTTTTAATTATTTAAAAAAAAAATTAATTAATCCTTTCTAACATGTTCGAAGTTTTATTTTCGTTAGCGGGGAGCCAAAATAGTTGCGAGAGTTTACAATGGAAAACGTAATATTACGTAACTCGATTTTTTCCGGTGACAAATACATTAATTTTGAAATTCTTGCAAAAATCAAATAATTGTTGGATTTTAATGAAACTTTTAGGACTTATTCACAAATGAATGAAATTATATCTGAAATTATTATTTAAAAAAAATATTGGTAAAAATATTTTTTTTACATATGTTACCCCCGCCACCATGTAAATTCATGAAATTTCAAGAAATTAATTTCTGTAGGCAAAATTGGTTTTATTAGTTAAACGCAGAACTCATTGGAGAATGTACCGTATTTATTTATTTTTTTTTCTTTTCAATCATTTAGCACCTTTTACCAAAATTCTGCTCTGAATAATACAATAAAAATGTAACAACACTCAGATATTATTTAATCAGATAAGCTTTTAATTGCTTTAATAAATAATATAAATTAAAGACATTATAATCTGACAAATTTTTTTTCGGTTAATAACGAAATTTTAAAAGAATTGTTTTCATTTTTTTTAGTTATAATAATTTATAAAATTTCAAAAATATTTTCAATATATTTCTAAGACTTGTAGATGTTAGGTTGGTAGGTTATAAAGTGAAGACTATATTTACTAATGGAAAATTCAAAACTTTAATGCAAACCATTGAGCCATCGTATTTTTAAAATATTTTCCAATATTTTTTTGTGTATCTGTAGATTTTTGTATGATATTTTCTATGTGTACATAAAATGGTCATGTATTTCACGGTTTCTTTCCCTTACCGGAAAAAGCTGTTATTTGTGATCGCCATACACTTATTTTATCTTGCATCTGTCGAGCTGTCAACACATTGCATATCCGGCGGAAAGGTTAGAAAGTGCAACTCCGTGATTAAGAAATAGTTTTATTCTAAATTTCATGCTATAAATAACTAATACTTGTGTAAATCAAATTAATTTAACATTACATTTGCTAATTTTCCAAAAATAATGTGTCACAAATGTATATTTTATTTTTTGCAAGATTTAAAAAAAAAAAGTTTACAAATGCGTCGATCGCTCAAAAATGGCCGAAAAATTGAAAAATTAAAAAAACAAAAACATTTGAAAGTTTTAGATTCCAATAAATAGAATTTTTGTTTGAAATGCACTATAGTATTTTTCTTACTGCAAATAATAAATTTAATCTTTCAATTTTCAATTAAAACTAAAATAAATGTTTCAAGAAAACCTTTTAATTTTTAAAAACTCAATTTAAGTCAGTTATCGAAAGTGAGTGCAGGTACCTAGTTTAAACGTGAACTGTGGAATGGCGAGTGTGTAAAACGTGAATGGCTACTCTAATTACCATAACAAGGATGTTTGTACTGCTTTGTATGTCGCCTATTATCAAAGAAATGATCTTCCTTTGATACATCGGGGTTCAACGACTGGAAGCACAACAATGTTATTGTAGAACATGAAAATAGAGAAGAACATCGAAAGTGCATGGCAGTATATTTTATAAGACATAAAGAAACTGGACTTGTAGATACTTTATTACTTGAGAAACATCACTCAGTGTAGAAATATTGGCATAAAGTGTTGACACATGTGATTTCTGTAATTCGTTTTTTTTTTGCCTCCAGAAATTTGCCATTTTTAAAGAATATCAGATTATTGGGTCAGCAAAAACATGGCATATATTTAGGTATACTAGAGCTGCTGAGTGAATTTGACCCTTTTTTGAAAGAGCATCTCAAAATGTATGGAAAGACTGGAAAAGGAATCCATCATATTTATTTGCAATTATTTGTGGTGAATTTATTGAATTCAGGGTGAATTATGTTCTTTGTAGTTTTCTTGAAGAAGTAAAAAAAAGCCAAAGTATTATTCAATACGTGTAGGTTCCACTCCAGACATCTTTCCACTCCGATACATTAAAGTTTGCGAGCCTGAGGAACGTTTCTCGATATTTCTTCCTAATCTTTTCTCATGAAGCAAAGGATCTAACAGACACTGTTGTGAATTTTCTTAATGAGAACAAAATTCCACTATCAAACTGTAGTGGCCAGTCATACGATAATGCCTCAAATATGTTCAGACGATATACTGGATTGCATGCACCAATTCATCAACTCAATAAGGGTCATCTACGTCTACGTCTCCTGTACTGGACACAGCCTTAAGTTGATGGGAGGAAAGCAACAGAGTGTTGTCTACAGACTGCAAAATTCTTTGACTTTGTTCAGCATTAGTATTAAATCTTTACTAGTTCTACTCATCGCTGGAATATATTGACATCATCTCTCGGAAAAAAAAAAACTGTCATCAAGCGTCTGTCTGACGCACGATGGTCAGCATATTTTGATGTTGTTCATGCTCTGTATGGGGGTTTCGAGAGAATAAAATATGCACTGGACTCTCTATCTGCTGACACTGAACAATAAGTGAATACAAGGCGAAAGACTGAAGAATTAACCAAAAAATGGAAACAACTTTTCTCACAATTCTTATGCGAGAAAAAATGACCAACAACAAGATCCTGCATCCTTGTTGCCACGAATCTTCTTGAATCTATGAAAATATATCTTCAGTAAACTAGAGAAAAATTTAATGAACATGAATTTAAAGTCAGGATTTTGTGTCCAGATACAGATTCCAGTGATGTCGAAAAAAGAGAACGAAAACGAAGTGTGTCTTTTAATAGGAATGATGGATCAGCAGAAAAAGGCACTTCTCAATAAAATTGAAAAGTTCAAAGTTGAAACTTTCCTCCCTATCCTGGACCCTCTAATCTTTGAACTGACAAAACGTGCAAGGCTTATTCACAGATTGGAAATCTGTTTTCTTTCTTCAGTGAATTGAAACCATTGGTTTTGATGTACTAAAAAAAAAGTAAAAACACCCGTCCAATATGTATCACAAAGACTTGAATTATGATGACCTTTTAAATGAATGTGAGCATCTGAAGTACTACATGACTCTTGATGAAAACTGTCAGACATTCCCGACACTGTACAGAAAAATAATTTCGGAGAATTTGAAATCTGTGTTCCCGAATATTGAAATTGAACACAGAGTGTGTAGTGAATAAGAAATTGAGAATTAAAATCAACCTTCTTCTTCACTTTTACAAAAATTCACAATGACGTGTGAAATCCTGGTTTTTCCCAAATAGAAAAAGTATTGACTATGTGCTTAAAAAAAGTCGAAACCAGATTTCGCAAGTAAGTGTTAAATTGATTTTTGACTAATGGGAGTGACTTGCAAGACTTGCAAAATTCAAAAGGACAATAAAAGGCTCAGATCAGCGCCAGTCAAGAGACAGTTGGGGATGAAAGCAGCAAAGGCGACAAGCTAAAATGTAACGAGAGAAGCTTCAAGCTGACCCGGACATTCGCCCTCTTTCTCTTTCCTTCTCGTGTGCTGATTTCTTTTACTTCTTCTTCTTCATCCAAAGACATTCCTACTGAATACATACATACATACATACATACATACGCATATACTGTTTCAACAATTACTACTATGAACATGTTCTACAACTCTTGATACGCTTAACTCAACTTTCTAATTGAACATTAATTTCTACGAATTCTTGTTATTCATTTCTTTAATAAATTTCTATTTTAACATGAAAAATGTATATTTTATTATATTTCACCATTCCAGACATTCCAACCAGCTTCAACCTTCTGATGATAATTCTGGATAAAAAACTTGTAAGCTGTAGGGAGCTCGGTTATGCTTGACACAAGGCCGAACCAAATAAAAATTAACCATCTCCCTATAGCTACAAGTGTTCATATGCATGATGTTGAATAACTGTACAGGAGAATTTTTTTTTCGAAATTGAAACTAGTAAAAAATCCGCTTCGTAGCAACAACAAAACAGCATCGCCTGAACTGGTTTTCACTCACATACATGGAAAATGACATCCTATTCCTGAAAACCATTGATTTCAAGCCAGTAATAAAGATTTTCCCCGAAAAGAAATGTCACAAATGTTTGTCATAAGAAGTTCCTAGTAATTTCATACTGTGTAATCTATGTTGGGAATCTGCATTGTGGTGCAGTAAATATCGGCTCGGAACGAGAAATCGGGGAGTCGAGTTCGAATTCCAGTTGAATTCATTGCATTCACTTACGCGCAAATACCCTTGGGAAAGGTATTAATCCGTCTCTTCCCTCCAATTATGGGTTAAATAACAGGACAGATTGGGTTCTATAGCCTTGGCTGGCAACCAGTCTACCGCAGAAAGTAATGGCAACCTACTGCGGGATAATCTTCTGCCCAGTGAGTAATACCTTTTTCGAGACATGATCGCCCAAGCGTGTTTCCCGAATGGCACTTAACTGACTGAATCTATGTTACTTATTGAGTATTATTGTGTTTTTCAGGCCTTGTGTATTGTTCAAATGTTTATCATGTTTGTTAGTTGCTGCTGTACAGCATATTTTTAATGTTTTAACACCGGTTTTGTTGAAGTGCCAATTAAATAAATATATTCTGCCCGTGGAATTCCCTTCCGCTGATTTACTTTCCCGACAGCTATAATCTTCAAGAATTCAAATGTAAAGTCAATAGTCATCTCCTGTCTCACTAACTTGCATCCTCTCTCTCATGCTCTTTTCTTTGTGCACTCCACTCTCATCAGTATTATCATCCTTTTCATACCCTTTTCTTGACACCCACTGTAACCTGTCACTTTTTCTCATAATATTCCTATGTAACCCCCTGCAGAACAGTGACAGTAAAATGCCTTGCTTGGGGCACACACAATTATAAAAAAAATATGTTTAATATTATCAACCATTTAATTTTTATTCCTGTGAGTGGTTGTCGTAGAGACCCCTACACACTGGTTTGCCCAGGGCCCCAATAATGCTGTGAAGATAGCCCAACTTTATCGCGATATTGTGAACTGGACGTTTTAATTCTTTTGTTTTGATGAAAGCATTCGATTTTTATAAGATTAGGAATATTAATGTCAGATTTGATTGGCTTAGAAAAATATCCAAGTCAAAATTGGGTAAATGTTGGTAACAGATGTTCTTATAACATATTATTTCTTGTAATCAATATCTAACTAAGATGCAAACAAATGCTTTTAAAGGCTGTGGACATTTTTCCCTTTCATACTAGCGTTTATTCTAAAAAAAACAAAAACAAAAAAACAAAAAAACAGCGAAGGAAATTAACGATGAAATATTTAAAGAAAAACTGCAATAAAATGTTCAAATTATTATTCCTGGAGAAGGAAGACTGTAGCGGATTTGAAGGAAAAAGCGAGAAAGTTTTTAAATATAAAATATTTTTATTTTCGTGTTTTTGAAACTTTTTTTCTTAGACTGTATGAATTCTTACAGTCCTTGTTTGTAGCTGTTTGCTTAGAAGAAAAGAAATGTGATTTTTTCACGTGTATGTGTGAAAAAACAAGCAAGGGAAAAAGTGAAAAAGAAAGTGTAAGTGTCACGTAGATTGGTGAGGAATACCGTTGATGAGTAAGGGCATTTCATTTATGCCGTTGTCATGAACTGATGCCGTTGTCATGAACTGATGCCGCATACAACCGTCTCTATATCCTTACTGTTTTTGTCCGTCTATGACGGAACTGGGGTTGCGAGGTGTAACAGGAGAAAACATACTAAGAGCCACCAGGGATAGGGAAACGTGGAAAGCTATGATCGCCTACGTCCTGAAAGGACAGGGAACAAAGAAGAAGAAGAAGAAGAAGAAGAAGAAGAAGAAAAAGCAGAAGAAGAATAGATTTTACTTAAATACTCTTCAAATGGATCATGAAGCATTTTTTTTTATTATCGGCGGAAACGCGACCGGATTTGTTGAAAAAAGTTCAATATTTATTTTCCAAGGATTAATTTATTAACCGGAAGGATGCACGAATTCTCCCACTCAGAAGCCATTTTTTTTCATTTGATGGTTGACTGTTTTTGTGTTCTTTCCGTCTTCGCTCTGCAAAATTACCAAAATAAATTTCTTATATTCGATAAATGATTCACTTCTTTTATGTTTTGTGTCCCTTCAGGACGTAGGCGATCATAACCCTCCGCATCCCCCTATCCCTTGTAACTGTTCTCCTGTTATTTCACTTAACCACCGCTCCGCCATTCATCTTCTCAAGTCATGTCGCGCGTTGCTTTTTCTTGTCTCTCTTTCCCTCTATCCGTCCTGTGAGCATCAGATTCTCTATGCCTTCCTTTCTCTCTACACATCCCAGAAACTTCAGCTATCTTTTCATGATGTTAAGTATTAGTTTTCTCTTGCTTTAACAATGACTTCTTGACAGCCATCCTTTTATTAAAACCACTGATGAGACTTAGGCGAACAGACTTCTTCTTCATTTTCTTCCGTGTGCCGCGTCCCTTCGGGACGTAGGAGGTCATGGCATCCCTTGTATCCCTTGTATCTCTGAACAACACTTCCATTGTTATCCGGCTCGAACCCCGCTCCGCCATCCATCTACTCAAGTCCATCAATTATGTCACGCGTTGTGTTCTCTTCCCTCTATCCGTCCCGTGAGCATCGGATTCTCCAAGCCCTCCTTCCTCGTTATATGTCCCAGAAACTTCAGATGTCTTTTCCTGATGCTAAGTATCAGTTTCCTTTTCCTGTCCATTCTCTCCAAAACCACATTTTGGTTGGTTCAAGTCTTTCCTTCATCTGTGATGAGATTATCCAGCGTTCGCTGCCATATTGAAGGACAGACATCACACAACAATCCAGTACTCTCGTCTTTAGTCCCAGCGAACTCTTCCTATCTCTAAATACTTTATTCGGCTTCTGGAATGTATTCTTGGCAATACTAATACGCCTTTGGATCTTTCTGTTCTCTGTTAGAACACTTTCAAGGTATTTACATTTCCGTACCTGCTTGATTTTCGTATTCCCGACCTGTAGTTGGCATTTTTGGCGCCTCTTTTTACTGGACCATACATTCAGTTTTCTTGTAGTTTATGTTCAATCCTTTCTTTTTACTTTCTTTAAAAGGTATTGTAGTTTCCTTTCCGTGTCTTGTTTGATTTTAGTATCACCAGCCTGTAGCTGGCATTTTGTGATCCTTTTTTACTAATGACTATGAATTCAGTTTTCTTGTACTTTTTTGTTTAATCCTTTCTTTTCATTTTCTTTAGCTACCTTCTGTAGGAGGTCTTGTAGTTTTCTTTAAGTGTCTTGCTTGATTTTAGTATCCTCAGCCTGTAGTTGGCAGTTTGGGCTACTTTTTTTTTTTACTGATGACCATGGATTCAGTTTTCTTGTAGTTTTTTGTTTAATCCTTCCTTTTCATTTTCTCTAACTATTTAATGTAGGAGGCTTTGTAGTTTATATTTTGTGTCTGTTATCAGCACTGTATCATCTGCGTATTTTTTATTGTTCAGATTACGCCCACCAATGATGAATGCTGGCGGAACTTCTACCGCTCTCAGAATTGTCTCGCTGTATTAGAAAGCAGAAATAGAAACAATATCTTGGAATTTTGAAACTAAAATAAACTGAAGTGCACGTGTATAGCATTAGACCGAGATCTCACAGAACTTCTTCCCTCAAGAAACCTTTTTACGTTCCAGTGACGTAAATTATTAAAAGAATGGGAGGATTCTCAAACACGTAGCCCGAGAGTTGCATGCAACCGTGGATTATCTTTCTGCAAACTACGAACCAATATGCCAACTGCAAGTCGGAGAATCTAAAATATAACAAGTAAAAACATTCAAATACTTCTGAAGTGTTTTGACATAGGAAGGAAAATGCGACATGGAGATCCAAAGACGCATTGGCATGGCCAATGACGCATTTCAGAAGCTAACCAAAGTACTAAAAGACAGGAAAATCTCATTAGAAACAAATAAAAGAGTGCAGGATTGCTATGTGATATCTGTCCTTCTGTATGGAAGTGAATGCTGGACGATCTCATCAAAGATGAAGGAGAGGCTTGAGGCAGCAGAAATGTGGTTTTACAGAAGGATGCTGAGGATAGCATGGACAGAGTACGTGTGCAACGATGAGGTGTTGGAAAGGATGCAAACCAGAAGAAAACTGATATTAAATATCAGGAAGAGACAAACGAGGTTCCTGGGACACGTAGTGAGGAAGGAAGGCCTGGAGAACTTAATACTCACAGATCGGATAAATGGAAATAGAGACAGGGGAAAGCAGCGCGAGACATACTTGTTAGGTCTGAGCAAATGGTTGACAGAGCGGGGCTTAGAAGAGTTAACAAGGGAAAAATTATTGAGATCGACAAGAGACAGAGCCAAATGGAAGTCTATGATCGCCATGATCCTGAAGGGACACGGAACATGAAGAAGAAGAATTAATAAATTTGACCGTATTTTATTTTATTTTATTTTTTTTTACCGTACATTTGCAGTGGCAGTATTGAGTTTAGTCTATCTTCAAAGTAGCAACAGACAGTCCAAAATGAACAGTATCTGTTCCAGTTCCTCTCCAGGAAATGGAAAAAAAAAACTTGACTCCTCCTCACCAGAACTTTTACGTCATCAGCAACGTAATTTGCGACAATAACTCGGTTTGTTTGTTTTTTCTAATTGTATTCTTCTTTAGTATTTGTCTATATTTCTGAGATGAGGTGGTATTGACAGTATTTACATTATTCGGACTATTGTCTTCATCTTTGTTGCTATTTGTACGACGTTTCGACCGTTGTACGTTCCGGTCTTCTTCAGGTGCTAGAAATTTTGAACTGAACATTTTCACAATCTCTGGAGTATATCATTCTCATCCCTTGCGTAGTAATGCCTCTTTTGAAAGACATGACTTATCTCCTTCTAACCCTGCAAGTTACTTGTTCACCGCTGCTGTAGCCTTAAAGACACATGGCCCAGTGGATACACGTTGGTTAGTTCTTGTGGCTTGACCCAAAGAATTGTGAGTTCAATACCATGCTACAGTAGTGGTGAATAAGTAACTTGCAGGGTTAGAGGGAGATAACTCGTGAAATCCAAAAGAGGCTTTATTACGCAAGGGATGAAAATGATATACCCCAGTGATGTTAATAAAGGTTTCGGTTAGAAATTCCTAGCACTTGAGAAAGGCCGGAACGTATAATGACCGAAACGTCGTACGAATTGCAACAAAGATAAAGGCAATAGTCCGAATAATGTAAATACCGTGTATTCTTCTTCTTGTGCTATGTGGCCTCAAGGCGTAGGCGATCATGGCTCTCTACAATTTCTTGTTCTTTGTAGCTTAATACATGCTGTTTTTATTTTTATTTTTCCTAAAACCTGTTCCCCTACCCATTTACTCTAAGCTCACTAAATATATAATGCATCGTTTTCCCCTGTCCCTCTTGCC
>JBBBDQ010000976.1:2375000-2397500 GCA_037127315.1 Ascarosepion bandense | reverse complement strand
ATATTAGCTTGACAAAGTTCCTCATAGGACGAAACGCGTCGGTCAAGAATAACTTTTCCTCTTTTTATTCAGTTTGTTCTTTTACAGATACATTCTAACTGAATTTTTTTTATAATCATATCACTCCAAGCAAGGTATTTACTACCACTGTTTTGCAGGGGGTTACATAGGAATATTATGAGAAAAAGTGACAGGTTACAGTGGGTGTCAAGAAAAGGGTATGAAAACGATGAGAATACTGATGAGAGTGGAGTGGACGGAGAAAGGATCATGAGAGAGAGGATGCAGGTTAGTGAGATAGGAGATGACTATTGACTTTACATTTAAAATGTAAGTAGCTAACCTAGAGCCAACCTACCTAGGTTTCACCTAATGGGTCATCAGGGCAAGTTGGCTCTGTTAATGTATTGAGCGCTTTACGTGTTAGGTTCCTTGTCTCGGTGTTTTTTTCTTTCGACTCGTACTTTGACTAATGTTCAAGTGCTTCGTTCGTTTCTTTTTTTTGTTTCCATTTTTTCCCCTCCGCGTTTATACTCGGTGGGTTTTTCGAGACGTGTTTAAAGATAAATTTACAGTTATATATATATATATATATATATATATATATATATATATAAGCTTTTTAGATTTTTTTACAATATACGTCTTTGTCTGTCTGTCTGTCTGTCTATATATATGTGTGTATATATAAACCTTTTGAATTATTGTTACTGTTTGTCTCTCTCTTCGTCTGTGTCTCTCTTTGTCTGTGTCTCTCTCTCTCTCTCTCTCTATATATATATATATATATATACATATATATATATATATATATATATAATTGTCGTCGAGTAGAAATAGTGTTTTTGCTGCAGTGGTTTACAGTGAAAAATTCGTTTGCCTTTTTCTTCTCATGTCGCAGAAAATAAAGTAGAACGCGGAAAGAGAATTCTTTTTCCATGAAACAAAACCTCGGGGGCACACCTCTTCCTTTCTCGAATTTAGTCATTTGTCATACTCTAAAGAAGGACAAATTCTCGACAATCCTGTGTTGGCTGCATGTATTTCTATGCATTGCTGTTGTAGTTTGCGTAAATGAGGACAAATACGCCAGCCATGACAGAAAAAAACACAAAAAAAAAAACAACAAAAAACAGCTATAAATTGGTCACAGCTAAAATACAACCATAAATGTTGATAATCACCCATTAGCAAGAATTTCAACCAGCTGGTGGGTAAAGATAGAACTGAAAATTAAAAAAAAGCACTCAGAGAGTGCATACCTCTACCAACGCCGGAGTAAACGGTTCTCTTTATTATAGATGGGAGAAGACGCCTGGTCCCGGATATTCCAACCCTTCGACAGTACCTTCCTCATTGCACTAAGAGAGCTGGGCTCAATGTAATATGAATGTGTTAACTCTATGGATACGCTTAAAAGAGAAAGCAGATGTTAAATGTTGGCGCATACTACGTAACGTTAGGTTTTCTCCTATTTATAGTTCTTCCTCTTTATGGCCCTTAAATAAATGTACACACTTAAATTTGTCTGGATGACTTCATAATAGTGCTATTCCTCAATGGATTGGCGGCACCTGAGAAGATATAACTTACTCTGGTACAATTACATTCAAGTGTTTTACGTAGAAAAGCATGCACTCACCAACAAAGGCTTTCGTCATTCTTATAAGACAGGCTTTCACGCCAGTTTATCATAATACAGTGAACCCTTGGTTATCGACCATAATCCGTTTAAGAAAGACAGCCGAAATGCACTAAATCCGATGTAATATTCTCATAATAAATAATGTAAATCCAATTAATCCCTTCCATATACTAAAATATTAACAAAAATACATTTTAGACATAATAAATACAGTTTTACACGCAGAAAAACACCAGGAATACATATAAATGACAAATAAATGAACATTCAACTTCACATTAAGTTTTATCTTGTTGGTGTATGTAAGACATTAGGGAGGGGATGGTGGAGAGGTGTTATTGTTTAGAATTGGTATTTTCTCACCTTGAAGACGTCAGATAAGCCTTTTTTGGGGGGGGTTCTTTCCCTCCTCTGTCTCCTTGTTTTGCGATGATTTCATTCTTCACTTCAATTGTTTTCTCTTAATTTTTCTTTTTTCTCTGTTTTTTTTTAAAGCCATGACTAATGACTAATGAAGAAAAAAAAAAGGCCCAGTACAAGAAAAATCGAGAAGAAAAACATAGTACATCAAATAAATGTATACAACACGGCGGTCGACTCAGACATGATTCCGTTCGGATTAACTCGGTTCGGGAATGTTGGTCGAGAACCGAATATTTTTTCGATAACCGAAACATTTTCATTTCAAATTTTCTGTTAGAAAATCGACTTGCTCGATATACGAGACGTTTGAGAATCGAAGTTTCTCTGTACTTAGAAAATACTGTACATTGACAGCAGTATTTAAGATTAGCTGAAAACGTCATTTTTTTCATTTCCAGATAACTTTATAACTTTATAACTAACAAGATTGACATGTACCTAGTAAAAGGAAGTCGATAAATGATTTGTTCACGAATTAAACTTAATTCAATAAAAATAAAAACTCAGTTCCTCATGGCCCATGTGAACCACGACTGCTTCTTTAAAACAGATATTCCTTAAATCGAGTCTTTACTGTGCACATGTAATATATTATCTTGAGCGAGGGAAGTAAATGACATGTAGATTCGGCCGTAGGTAAGGTCAACAAAAGTGACAATCGGCTTGAAAGGCGATGGCTGGCAAGAATGTAGTTGATAGGTACATCCGGCCGTAGATGAAAGTCAGCAAAGGACAAGAGTGGTTGACACATACATCCGGACGTAGATGAAAGCCAACAAAGGACAAGAGTGGTTGACAGATACATCTGGACGTAGATGAAAGCCAACAAAGGACAAGAGTGGTTGACAGATACATCTGGACGTAGATGAAAGCCAACAAAGGACAAGAGTGGTTGACAGATACATCTGGACGTAGATGAAAGCCAACAAAGGACAAGAGTGGTTGACAGATACATCTGGACGTAGATGAAAGCCAACAAAGGACAAGAGTGGTTGACAGATACATCTGGACGTAGATGAAAGCCAACAAAGGACAAGAGTGGTTGACAGATACATTCGGTGGTAGACGATTAAAAAAGTACAACGAGAAAAATAATCGACAACCAACTTGAAAGGTAATGGAACGCCTGCTGTAATTGACAGATATATCCGGTCACCAAAGCAACAACCTGAAAAAGCAAAAATGTGTTGGAGTTTTAAGACTGTATAAAGTCTAGAATTTTTGAATGAAGAGACAGAGACTCGCTAACGACTCCCAACAGCTCCTTCGTGTGTTCGATCTTTCTCCAGCTGCCCTCCTGCTCCAGACAATCGTCACAGACGAAGAATAAAAATATAAGATTATATTATTATATATACGTGATCCTCGTTTTTCAGATCCATCGGTAGTATATAACACACGTTTATTAAGATTAGCTTAGACTGGCATAAGGCTATTATTATAGAGCAAGAAAATGGGACGCTATTTGTTGATCAGTGATGACATTTCTAGATGATTTGCTTAGTCAAGCACAAAGATCTGGGATGAACACACAGTGATGATCAAATTCAGGAGCAGCAAATCGTCGAAAGAACTCTAGAGAGATGCTAAGCCACGTCGTCTGGATAATTGTACATTTCTCTCTGTTATTTGTCGGGGTAGTATCCTGTCTGCAAATAGATTTCATAAATTCTTAATTGAGGCCATGTTGGGAGAATGTAGTGGTCACACCATTCCTCAGAAAAGTAAAAAATGCTTTAAAAGTCAGATCTTGACAAGATGGGTTTGATGACATGACGCATTATCCTGTCGGAATAACCCATCATTGTCAGTGTATAAAGCAGACATGGACAAACTTTTTCGAGTAATGCATCGCATGATCCATGATTAAAACAAGGCGTGTCGCACTACTGAAAAGACTGAAGTTACCTCATTTTATTTTCATTTCAGAAAACCACATGCGTAAACATATCTTAGAAATCGGGGAAATGCTTTTTTAAAAAATTGAAGTCTTTGTCTAATATTTAACACTGATCAATATTTTTTATCACTTTAAACTTTATTTTTAGTGGATACTCGTATCTAAATAGACGCTCCGTTTATTTATTAAACAGTATATTTGTCTATTTTTGCCTAGCAACATGAATGTTCGAGAATTTTTTTTTTAAATCGCAAATTTTATTCAATAATATTTCTCGAAAATTCAGGCCGGTAGAAAAAAATAAATATACTGTTTAATAAGTAGACGGAATGTCTATTTAAATACCAGTATCCACAGAAATAACGTTTAAAGTGGTTGAAAATCTGTCGGATTAATAACGATTTCATTACTTTCATTGATGTCTGTGGCTAGAACATGTCACTGCATGTGATCTATTTCTAACTAGCAGTATAGCCCGGCGTTGCTCGAGTGTAATGAAAGCTTTAAAACTAATCCATGGTCTTGAAGCTCAGACTCTTTGGACGTTGGCACGAAAGACTAAAAAGCAATAGTTGTTTCCAGTTAAAGCGAAACCGTAGACTGAAAGAAAAATGAATGGATGTAAGTCAAATTTTCATTTCCTAGTATCGATATCAAATAAGTTTTTTTCGTCGTAAACTGAATTTTGAAGGCTAAATAAGTCCTCTGAGTAAATGGTATCATGGCTGAGACTAAGAACTACAATTATACCTACTTAGAGCCAAACCCGAAGCAAAAACTAAAATAAAAGGGCTGAAAAAATACAGACATACAGGCAGATAAACAGACACACACAAACATGTTGCCTTTTATATGTATATATATATATATATATATATATATATATATATATATATATATATATATATATTATCGATTTTCTGCACTATTGTAAGAACTGTAACCTTGAAACTTCTGAATATCGTTTCTTATGTCTTTGTCTATGAGTGTATCAAATTTGATTAAAATCGGACCACTCCTTCTATAACCCGATTTTTTCGATAATCGATTTTCGATATTTATCGGGGTTAGCTCGACACAAAACCTAGCTAAGAACACTCGCAGACGCTTATAGTACAACTGTGTAAATTTTCAAGAAAATCGGTTCAGCCGTTTCGGAGCCTATAGGTAGCGGATGCACACACACACACACACACACACACACACACACACACAGGCGAAGTTTCATTTATAAATAAGTTTAGATAGATAGATTCATTCATTTGAAAATAAGAAGAAAAGTTCTTCTCCAGAGAAATAAAAATATTACGAATATTTCCTGTTTTAAAAGCGAAAGATGTTTTCGCGTAGGATCTTCCTTAGTGAAAACTACCAATTGTTTAAACTGATGAAAACATTCAGTTAAGTGCCATACGTGATACACGCTTGGGCGATCATGTCTCGAAAGAGACATGACTAACAGGGCAGAACATTAACCCGCAGTAGGTTGCCATTGCTTTCTGCGGTAGACTGGTTGCCAACCAATGCTATAGAACCCAATCCGTCCTGTTATTTGACCCATAGCTGGAGGAAAGAGACGGATTAATACCTTTCCCAAGCGTATTTGTGCGTATATGATTGCAACGAATTCAACTGGAATTAGAACTCGGTTCGACGATTTCTCGTTCCGAGTCGATATCCACTGGACCACAACGCACATCCACTATTACTTTTAATATTAAAGATTACTTTCAACGAAAGTTTACGAAATTCAAATAACATTGTACTTAATCATTGTTTATATACGTGGTTATGTGTGAGAAAAAATGTGAGTAAACAGGTGAGAACAGAATAAAACAACATTTTAAGAAACTTTACTTTTCTAATGAAATTAATCGTGCCATTCGGAAAAACCAAACGGGTTGTATAAAATACAGATATTTACCCTGCTCCTCCACTGGAGCGAGATGGGACACAAGGCCTTTTTTAAGGTGGGGACCCGACGGACGGGCAGAGGGACACAAATTCCCCAGTACCCTCAACCGCCGGTTGAGCTGGCCTCGGTGACGAGCACCTGGTCTACCCCTCTGCTGCAATGGGGTGAGGCGGCTGCGGGACACTGTTCCCCGGGACTGGGCATCTTTCAGTGTATTTTTTCTCAGTTGCAACTCTATCCTCGCGGACGGAGCTACAACTTCGAGGACAGTGACCCAACTGAGAGATTATTTGGGTCCCTACCCGACACAAAATGTGCCAGGTAACTATCCTATGATTGCTATATAGAGTTCACAAACGGGTACAAATAGTTATCAAAGAGTGTAATGTATCAGTCACTGGTCAATGACATGTTTAGGTGGAGTAACGGACTCAACCCACACGAAATAAAGGTTCGGGTTTGAGGAATATCAATTTAAAGTAACTACTCGTTTTATTAGGGAACCGCTCCCAACCCGAAAATCAATTTGTTAACAATCGACTTCAGTGTTTCATGGGGTGTGTGTCACATTCGGACTCTGCTATCAGCCGGAAACATTATTAGAACCGTGACTCGGCAGACTTTGCCACAACTAACCACTCCCGCAAGAGTTAAATAATCGTTAACGCAAGTCAAGCAATGTCTCCAATGACGTCTGTTAACAGAAGCAACCTGGTAGGCGTTATGTTTCCGTATTCTATGGAAACTAAAGAATGCTAAACTGACCTGATCGATCTGCGTATGATGCCGCCTCCTGCATTGACTGTGGGTGTGTTTTAAGCCAGTATCGCTTGTTAGTTGTTGCAAATAATTCTGGTCAGACGTCAATGGTTGCGATTATTGAATGCACATTTCAGGGCGGGTGATGACACTTTCCATCAAATACTCCCGGTTTACACGTAACTTCGTATATCGAGAGAGAACAATATACATATATATATATATTCCAGAAATAGAAGGTATTATCCGCATAATACTCACTATCCTACCCCAGTTACACTGACCTACTGATATATATTTTGACATTTTCACAACGTCAAGATATGGTAGCACCACCTACCATTATTTTTAAATACTACTATGCCATGACTTTTGGCACATCAGTGTACATATACTACTACTACTACTACTACTTCTACTACTACTACTACTACTACTACTATTATTATTATTATTATTATTATTATTAAAGATGATGTTACAAAAGTTACATGAGAAGGATTTTATAAAAAAATCTTCCAGTAGAACAATTTCAAATGCGGATTATACTAAATCCCTACCTCTTCCCAATCTCAGTTATTGTGACCCCTTGGGGCTTTATCCTCAGACCGTCTCACCCAATCTACGACGTCTCTATTAAGTAGACAGCTTTTGCCGCCCTTACTAGCGGCAGTACCCTGGAGAATCGCAGGGTGTTTGAGGCATTGTTTTAAATCATTCATATTGCATCATCATTTCTCTCATTTAGTTTCAGTTGCAAAGTCCCAAGGTTGATCGCTTCATATTAAGCGAAATTACTCAAGAGCAAAATGGTTTCTTTATTTCTTCCTTTTAAGAAAATAAGTAGAAATTTATATCATGATAATAATAATAATAATGGTTTCCTT
Organism: Ascarosepion bandense; assembly: GCA_037127315.1. Classification (NCBI taxonomy): domain Eukaryota; kingdom Metazoa; phylum Mollusca; class Cephalopoda; order Sepiida; family Sepiidae; genus Ascarosepion; species Ascarosepion bandense. The sequence continues at coordinate 2,389,971 of JBBBDQ010000976.1, read as the reverse complement.
GATGCTTATGGTTCTCATGGCTTCTGATCTTTGTTTATTGCGTACATATTCTGTTTGAGTCAATTAAGATGGCTTACATTGCATTTTCTCTTCAGTTGTAAAAAATACGAGTGGGCCCGTGCCGAAAGAAATGACGGCAAAATATTTATATCGTTATGCTGCCTAAACGTCTAAAACGACGGAAACATATATTTTGATGTACCTACTATTAATTGCAATACTTTATGACACTCTGAGCTTGACAAGAAAGAAATATATACACATATACAAATAAACACACAATCTGTATTATAATATATATATGCTAGCAGTATAGCCCGGCGTTGCTCGGGTGTAATGAAAGCTTTAAAACTAATCCAGGGTCCTGGAGCTCAGTCTCTTTGGACGTTGGCACGAAAGACTAAAAAGCAATAGTTGTTTCCAGTTAAAGCGAAACTGTAGACTGAAAGAAAAAGGAATAGATGTAAGTCAAATTTTGATTTCCTGGTATCGATATCAAATTAATTATTTTCGTCGTAAACTGAATTTTGAAGGCTAAATAAGTCCTTTGAGTAAATGTTATCATGGCAGAGACTAAGAATTACAATTATAATTACTTAGAGCCAAACCCGAAGAAAAACCTAAAATAAAAGGGCTGAAAAATACAGACATACAAACAGATAAACAGACACACACACAAACATCTTGCCTTATATATATATATATATATTATGGATTTTCTGCACTACTGTAAGAATTGCAACCTTGAAACTTCTGAATATCGTTTCTTATGTCTTTGTCTATGAGTCTATCAAATTGGATTAAAAATCGGACCACTCCTTCTATAACCCGATTTTTTTCGATTATCGATTTTCGATATTTATCGGGGGTACCTCGACACAAAACCTAGCTAAGAACACTCGCAGACGCTTATGGTACTACTGTGTAAATTTTGAAGGAAATCGGTTCAGCCATTTTGGAGTGTATAGGTAACGGACACGCACACACACATACACACACACATACACACACAGCAAAGTTCCATTTCTAAATAAGTTTATATATATATATATATATATATATATATATATATATATGTGTGTGTGTGTGTGTGTGTGTGTGTGTGTGTGTGTGTGTGTGTGTGTGTTGTCACTTTAGAAAGCGTATCGATATAATTTTTTTCGTCATTTTTTGACGGCACGAGTTCACTCGCATAATATAATTATGAAAACACTCTCAGTAATTTTTTAGCTAGAAAGCTTGCGAATCAATCATTTAACCGAAACAAATAATGTGGTCCATCGAAATAGCAGTGGTACCCATCATGATTTGGGCACTTTGAGCAGTTTCGTATAGACTAGCCAAAAAATAAAGTTGTAAGACTTGGAAACCTCATAAAGAACAGAAATCATTCAGTACTCAGGAGACGCATTGTTACTTAATCTCCTGCGAAAGCCACACAATGGAAAACGAATAAATATTGTATGTCATGTATGGAATCCATATTCTATTTGGTTCAATCACTTTCAATGTTGGGTTGGTTGACTTTATATCAAAATCGATGTCTTTTTTATTATTATAATTGAGTCTAAAAGCATTTACTCGCGACCGGAATAAGGTCAGTATTGATTATTTATATCGGAGTCTAGAAGAATTCATTTGGTTTAAGTTCATTACATAGTCCTGGTATGACGATAAACTACATCTGGCAGCAAAGCCCCTCTGATCGAATATTAAAGATTTGAGGACGTGGAACCACCTCTTAATCGTTGTTATTCTCATATCAACTCTGACCCGGGTAGATAGCACCAGTTAGGGTCCCCGCTATGGGCAAATAGCGAATCCCTAATAAAAAACAAAATGCCATTAAAATATAAAAAACATGTTTATAGTAAAAATAGCAGCAATATATTTTTATATAAAAAAAATACCAACAATATTACCGAAAATATTTATAGTAAAATTACCGAAAATACGCACGTACTAACAAATGGTAGCGACTTCACCTAAATTCATTTAAAAATCCACCAAACAATGAACATGAAAGAACTCCTTCAGGACATTAATCCATATAATATCCTTCAATGTCTTAAAGCAAATTGCATTCCAAAATATAAATTCAATAAAACTACAACGTAAAACCAGTAATTATGTTCACACAAACATGTATATATACAAAATCTGAGTATTATTTACCATATATTCAACTGTGAAAGCAGAATAACATATTTGGTAATTCAAAGCTCCCAGGAAAATAGCAACAATTTTTATATAAAAAACGACCAACAATACATTTTTAAAGGAAACTGACAAGCATTTAATTTTATAGTAAAATTACCAACAACACATTTTATAGCAAAGTAACCAAAAACACATTTTATTTGTCTATACTTCCGAGCTGAGGTAATATTTACACTATTTACATTGTGCGAAGTTTTGTCCACATCTTTATAGCCATATTTACGACGTTTCGGCGGTTGTTCGTTCCGGCCTTCTTCAGGTTCTATGAATTTTGAACAGAACCCTTTATTTCGACCACTAAGGTAAATTGTTATCGCTCCATGTGCGATGCTACTTCCGGATGCCATGTAGTTATCTCACTTGAACTCAACTCTCTAAGTTATTTGTTCACCACTGCAGCCAGATATTGAACTCCCAACTCTTTGAGTCAAGTCACTGGAACTAACCAACGTCTATAACCACTGAGCCAGGTTTTTTATTTTTTTTATTTTTAATCATATCACCCCAAGCAAGGCGATAACGCCACTGAAGTGCAGGGGGCTACGTAAGGGTAAAAAGAATGGAAAAGAGAAAGCCGGAAACCACATCCTAAACAGGGAACAAGGGATGAGCCTCTTCACCTGTTCAATAGACGTGGTTTCCTTGAGTTGTGAGTTCAATACCTGGCTACAGCACTGGTGAACAAATAACTTCGAGAGTTGAGTTCAAGGGAGATAACTACATGGTACTCGGAAGTGACATCTCACATGGAACGAGAACAATCTACCCCAGTGATCGAAATAAAAGTATTGGTTCAAAATTCCTAGCATGTGAAAGTAACCGGAGCGAACAACGGCCAAAACGTCGTAAACAATGCAATAAATATAAGAACAATAGTCCAAACAATGTAAATAATGTAAATACATTTTAGCTAAAGGTGTAGAATTGCCTTCAAAATATATTTAGTTAAAGCCGTATAATTGTGTTCAAAATATTTTGATTTCGGCATTAAATAAACATTTTTATGTATTTAAAACGAAAACTATACACAATAAAACACATTACCAACAAATGGTAGCGAGTTCACCCAAATTCGTTTAAAATTCTACCAAACAACCAACATGAAAGAACTCTTTCAAAACATTAATCCATATAATATCCTTCAATGTCTTAAAGCAAACTGTATTCCAAAATATAAATTCAACAAAAGTAAAACATACATCACCACCTCTAATAGTTACGTCACACAAACATGTACATGCACGATGAAAGCTGAGTATCATCTACCATGTATTCAACTGTGAAAGCAGAATAACATACCATATTTGTTACTTCAAAGCTTTTAAGAAAATCGAAAATTAAATTTCGGCATTAAATGACCCATAAGAAATTTAGTCAATTCTCATCTCTTACCCACTCGACTTCAGTCCGTCTTTCGTCCTTTACCTGTGTATCTTGTTGTTTTCCTTTCTCACTCTACCTTCGAAACTTCACACCGGTATTCCCATCCTTCTCTTGCCCTTTCTCTGACACCCACTGTAACCGGTTCGTCTTTCTCTTCGTTCTCCTCCTGCTTAAACTTTCACGCTTCTGTTATGTAGCCCCCTGAGCACCAGTGGCGCTACCGCCTTGCTTGGGGTGAAACGATTAAAAAAAATCAGCTACCATGTATTCAATTGTGAAATCATTTTTTAATACTTCAATAGTCCAACGAAAACTAAATCTCAACATTAAATGACCCATAAGGAGTTGATATTACGTTAAACAAACAAATCAACCAGTCCATTGCATTCACGTGCGTGTTAATATATATATATTTTTAATCGTATCACCCCGAGCAAGGCGGTAACGCCACTGATGAGCAGGGGGCTACGTAATAGTGAAAAGATCGAAAAAGAGAAAGCCGGAAACCACATCCTAAACAGGGAACAAGGGATGAGCCTCTTAACCTGTTCAATAGACGTGGGTGGATTGTGAACCGGGCGATAGATAGATCTATCTACTCCAATTGAAAAAAAAAAACAAAAAACAAAGTGTGAAGATTGGAAAAGAGAAAGCCGGAAACCACATCCTAAACTCCTTGGGAAAGGTATGAATCCATCTCTACTCCCCTCTCCAGCTATGGGTAAATAGCAGAACAGACGAGGTCCTATAGCTTTGTATGACAACTGGTCTAAGAGAAGGAAAAACTTCAAATTCAAAAGTTGGAAGAGTTGAAAGTTGGGCTCCGTCAGACTGTCTTGACTAGGAAACACCAATGCTACTGCGGCTGCAGTACACTTAGTGCCCCTTCGACCCTAGAAGGTTACGGTATCGTCATTATGATGGTGATGATAAATAAATAAATATCAATCGTTTATATTTTAATCCATAAGCTTTTGGTTAAAGGCACGGTCCACGAGCGGACGTGAAAACAAGTTCTCCTACCATTCTGAAGATGAGATTCAGATCTCGAAATATTAATGAATAATAAATAGGTGATACCCAAAACCTTCTTTACCTTCCTTTATTTTACTAAACGCATTGTGATAGCCTTCAAATACCTACCCATACACCAGAAGCGTTTATTTACTAAGGATAGATAAATATTAATAATTTATATTTCAGTCTATATACATGTATTTAGTCCAAGGATAGGTAAATATTGATCGCTTATATTTTCGTCTGTAAGCATTTACTTGATTTGGTGTTATTGGTAATTTATATTTTATAGTATAAGCATTTTTCAGGGTTTCAGGGGAAGGTAAATACTGGTCGTTTATATTTGAGTCTATAAGCATTTACTTTGTTCAGAGATAGGTGTATATCAGTTTTTTATAATTGAGTTTATGAGCATTTATTTGGTTCAGGATAGGTAAATGTTGGTTGTTTATATCTAAGTCTGAAAGCATTTAGTTAGTAATGTTGACTATTTTAGTAGGGAGGTTACTTTGCTCCAGGGAATGCACTTGGCGAATTTTAGAGCCCTGTTTGCAAGGCCTCTTTTGAAGTTGCACAAGCTAACTTTTATCTTATTTCATCGAGACTAGATAGTGTAGTTATTAAGAACTGGCAAAGACAATGTTATGCTACAGAAAAGTCGTTCCAGCCAGTCCATCACAGTGAATTTGGCGCAACATTACACCACGGCAATTGAAGATCGGGAGGCACCAATATAAGATTTGTGTGTTATGACCAGCAGGTGATCCCCTGATAGCCTTCAGGAGAGATCCGATCATCCTCTAATGACCATTGACCATACTTCTGGCGTATTCTCCTTATGGCCATTACGAGGAATCCGATCGTCCTCTAATGACCATTGACCATACTTCCGGCGTATTCTCCTTAACGTGGAAAGCAGTCGCTGGCCAGCGAAGGAAAAGTAAATCACCCATTATCGACTACAGGCAAACGTATTATTACAATACAGAGAAAAGATATTCTAGCAGAAATATATATTTATCCTACTCCCACACTGGAGTGAGATGTGACACAAGGTCAGTTTTTAATGTGGGGAGCCCGGACGCATACGAGCGGGCAAAGGTACAAAAATTCCCTAGTCCCTGCAACGGCCGGTCGCGCTGGCCCAGGTGACGAGCACTTGGCTTACCACTCTGATGCAATGGAGTGGCGTGGCCGCGGGACACTGTTCCCCGGAACCGGACATCAGCACAGTATTATTTTTCTCAGCTGCATACCTGTCCTCGTGACAGAGCTACAACTGAGCCGCACTCTGTCTTCGGGGACAGACACGCAACTGAAAGACGATTTAAGGTCCCCACCCGACAAAAAATGTGCCAGGTGAGTAAAAGTATCGCTTGTCTAACAAATCAAATAAACTTTGAAAAGAAAATGTATCCAAAATCTACAGCCTGTAGAATTCGCGAGAGTGTCGATAATGAATAATGGTCATTATTTAACATCTTATATTAACATCTTATAAACAAGAAAATAGTAAGGGACGACAAAAAGTAGATGAAAAATAAAAAAAATAAAAACAAATGGCGATTGATACAGCTAACAAAAACCCTTCTTCTTCTTCTGCTTTTATGTGTCCTGTCCTTTCAGGACGTAGGCAATCATGGCTTTCTACGTCTCCCTCTCCATGGTGGCTCTTAGTACGCTTTCTCCTGTAACTGGCAACTTGTCTACCACAGAAAGCAATGGCAACCTTCTACGGGATAATCTTCTGCACAGTCAGTCATGTCTCTTTCGAGACATGATCGCCCAAGCGTGTATCATGTATGGCACTTAACTGACTGTTCTAATAAACCCTTGATACAGATAAAAACAGAGTGTGAACTAAAGCGTACTATTAGATTTGCTACCAAGTCTCATTCTTTTATTGTTGAAGTAAATGCAACCGTAAGTTCTATTCTAATAGTTTTTTGTATCATCACCTATGGAACTCTTTTCCAATTTCTGTCTTCCCTGCTACTTCAGACAGTCAGTTAAATGCCATACGTGATACACGCTTGAGCAATCATGCCTCGAAAGAGATATGACTGACTGGGCGGAAGATTATCCCGCAGTAGGTTGCCATTTCTTTATGGGGTAGATCGGTTGCCAGCCAAGGCTATAGAACCCAATCTGTCCTGTTATTTAACCCATAAAAGGAAGGAATAGACGGATTAATATTTTTCCTAAGGGTATTTGTACGTAAGTGAATGCAAGATATTCAACTGGAATTCGAACTCGGTTCCTCGAATTCTCGTTCCGAGCCGATATCCGCTGCACTACAACGCACATCCGCTACTTAGAATCTTCAAAAATTTAAATGTAACGCAAATCATCATCTTTTTCCTGAATCATGTTTATTTTTTGTTCTTTTTCCTAACTAAAGTCTTCTCATTCTCTTTCAGTCCCAGTAACCTTTTGCATCTTAGTGGCATTATTGTCTATTGGGATGAAATGATTACCCACTCACCCCAAAAATGTATTGGACATGTGAGTAACAAGGAAGTTTTAAGGAAAATGGAAACAAAAATTACGCATATATTTAGAACTAGCAGTATATACCGGCGTTGCTCGGGTGTAATGAAAGCTTTAAAACTAATCCATGGTCCTGGAGCTCAGACTCTTTGGACGTTGGCACGAAAGACTAAAAAGCAATAGTTGTTTCCAGTTAAAGCAAAACCGTAGACTGAAAGAAAAATGAATGGATGTAAGTCAAATTTTCATTTCCTGGTATCGATATCAAATAAGTTTTTTTCGTCGTAAACTGAATTTTGAAGGCTAAATAAGTCCTCTGAGTAAATGTTATCATGGCTGAGACTAAGAACTACAATTATACCTACTTAGAGCCAAACCCGAAGCAAAAAATAAGACAAAAGGGCTGAAAAAAATACAGACATACAGGCAGATAAACAGATACACACACAAACATCTTGCCTTTTATATATATATATATATATATATATTATCGATTTTCTGCACTATTGTAAGAACTGCAACCTTGAAACTTCTGAATATCGTTTCTTATGTCTTTGACTATGAGTGTATCAAATTTGATTAAAATCAGACCACTCCTTTTATAACCCGATTTTTTCGATTATCGATTTTCCATATTTATCGGGGGTAACTCGACATAAAATCTAGCTAAGAACACTTGCAGACGCTTATAGTACAACTGTGTAAATTTTCAAGAAAATCGGTTCAGCCGTTTCGGAGTCTATAGGTAACGGACACACACACACACACAAAGTTCCATTTATAAATAAGTTTATATATATATTAAAAAAAACAGTTGAAATTTCTAGCACACATAATAAGGAAAGAGCTTGGTGAATTTGATACTCATAGGACATATTAAAATGAAGAGGGACAGGAAAACATTGAGTATCTTACCGAACAAACTTGTGTAAACAGATGGCAGAATATGGAGAGCCATGATCACTCATGTCATGAAGGGAAACAGAACATAGAATAAGAAGTAAAAATATTTAAATATCTGGACAAAAATATCTTGTCATTTGCATGATACAAGGGTCAACAATTAAAGGGTGAATGAGTCCTTGGGCAACCTACTTTACTAAAACTTCTTTTCAAGATGCAGTCGCAAGAAGTCCAAGCAGAATTCACTATTAGCTGCCACAATCTTAGCAACATAAGATCTTCAAGCATCCCTCTGTATATCTTTTTCAAAAAGGGTTCTATAAAATATAATCATTTCAAGGAACAATTTTAAAATTCATCTGCACGGTTCATGCTAACCTTCAGGAGAGTGATCCATTGCACCTTCTTGGACTCCAAGAGAGTGACTTTTTGCCCCTTCTCAGACTAACGTTTTCATCTGACATGAAGTGGAAAAATTGAATTAAATCAATTGTTTAATCTTCAGCTGAGGAATATGTTTCACTATGTCATGCTACACATACACAAAAAATACATGATTTATCAATAATATATTAAATAGGATGTTTGAAATCCCCATGGTAATAATGTTGTTATATTGATCAACAATTGGAGTAGATAGACTAAACTATCGCCCGGTTCACACTCCACCCACGTCTATTGAACAGGTGAAGAGGCTCATCCCTTGTTCCCTGTTTAGGATGTGGTTTCCGGCTTTCTCTTTTCCAATCTTTTCACTCTTTTACAATCTTTTCAAGTAGCCCCCTGCACATCAGTGCCGTTACCGCCTTGCTTGGGGTGATATGATTAAAAAAAACAAAACAAAAAAACAAAAAACAAAAAAAACAAAAACAGTACATACTAAATGAAATGTTAAAGATAAAATGAATTTTCTTTTGAATGGACAATTGAGAACATTCAGTTATCTCCCTTAGATTGTCGTCTGTTCTTAACGAAATTTAATTCCACGTGACAAAATGTTTTAAAAAATTATAGCAAGACAAAATAAATACACGATACCACTTCGTTCAAAATGTTTGTTTTAGGTTAAATAATAACCAGCACTTTCAAAATAGCGTCTAGGTCATAAAAATATATTTTTCGCAAATTTAACAATGCAAAAAATCACGCAAATTTCTTCCGATATTTTTCTACGCACCTCCGAGTGCAGTATGTGAAACATGGTCACTTTCACGTAGGGGTCTAAAGACGTACGCGTGGGCAAAGACGGGCAAAGACAGGCAAAGACCAGTCAGTGTCACGTAAAAATTATATAAATGATTTACCTCGCACAACGTGAAGGCATGAACACGACTATGTAGGAAAATATACTAAACCCTGACCCCAGTCGATCAAATCCGATGAATGTCGTGATATTTATTTAAATGATCAAATTTCTTTACACATTTTTTACAAAGCATAATTATTTCAAGAGGAATAACTGAATATATATATATATAAATATATATTATGGACTCTCCCATCGATTTCGATGTATGAGGGTCTAACCCTAGTCAGACATCCACACAAAGATTTGTTTATAGTGGTGAAGGCATTGTGTAGTACCACCCCCACTTTTTGGAACTGCTGATAACAAACAATCGGTGCAGAAATCTGCCACAGTTCATGCGATCTGTGGCAGATTTCGCATGAACAGCAGACCTCAATTGTTTAACCCATAATTGGAGGGAGCGGACGGATTAACACCTTTTCCAAGGGTACTAGTGCGCAAGTGAATGCAGTGTGCTCGACTGGAATTGGAACTCGGCTCACCGATTTCCCCTCCAAGCCGACATCCACCGCACCACAACGCACATCCGTGAACGCTAACAGCACCTGGTATTCCCAAGTGGTCACCCATCTAAGTACTGACCAGGCTCAACGTTGCTTAGCTCCGGTGATCGAGCAGGAACCGGTGTATTCAACGTGACATTATATATATATATATATATATATATATATATATATATATATATATATATATATATGATTAAAAAAAAATACAAAAAAACAAAAACAGTACATACTAAATGAAATGTTAAAGATAAAATGAATTTTCTTTTGAATGGACAATTGAGAACATTCAGTTATCTCCCTTAGATTGTCGTCTGTTCTTAATGAAATTTAATTCCACGTGACAAAATGTTTTAAAAAATTATTGCAAGACAATATATATATATATATATATGAAAAATTTTGCTTCTATTTCCGAAAATCTGCTTCTAATAGTAAAATACAAAATGCAATATATATGTGACATTTAATTTGATAAGCTTGAATAAACAATGTAAATTCAGAACACTATAGTCTGAAGAAAAACATTTTCGAATAATAATGAAATTTTAAAAGAATTGTTTTTCCATTTTTTCTACTTATAATAATTTATAAAGTTTCAAAAATATTTTCAATATACTGCAAAGATTTTTAAGATTAATTTATAAAATTATTAAGCAAAGATTATATGTACTAATCGAAAATTAAAAAGTTTAATACAAATCGTTGTATCTCCCTATTTAAATTTATTTTGTGTGTATTTGAAGTTTATTACTTAAACGCAGGACTCAGCTATTATTTTTTGTGAAAAAATGTTGTCTCTATTTCCGAAAATCTGCTCCCAATAATAAAATTAAAAAAAAGCAATATAACTATGACAATTTTTGATTTGATAAGCTTTTAATAGCTTGAATAAATAATATAAGTTAAGGACATTATAGTCCGAAGAAAAAAAAATTTCGATAATGACATTTTAAAAGAATTGTTTTCATTTATTTTTTTAATTTTAATAATTTATAAAGTTTCAAAAATATTTTTAAAATACTTCAAAGATTTGTTGGGGTTATCTTAGAAAATTATTAAGCGAAGATTATATTTACTTATTGAAAATTAAAAAGTTTAATACAAATCGTTCTGCCTCCATTTTTTAAACTATAATTTTTTTTGTGTATTTGATGTTTTTTTTTTGTATGGTAATTTCGATGTGTAAACTAAAATGTCATGTGTATCAGAGATTTTTCCCCTGACCCGAAAAAAAAAAATTGTACAATTAAGTCACTTGTGATCGCCATACACTTTTATCTTATCTAGCATCCATGAATCTGTCAACACATATGGTGGAAAGGTCAGAAAGTTTAAGAAATAGTTTTATTCTAAATTTCATGCTATAAATAAGTAATACTTGTGTAAATCAGATTAATTTAACATTAAATTTGCGAATTTTCCAAAAATAATGTGTCACAGCTGTATATTTTAGTGTTGCCAGATTTTAAAAACCGAGAATTAACTTTTGTTTACAAATATGTCAATCGCTCAATAATGGCCGAAAATTTAAAAAATTAAAATAAAAAATCACAAGATTTTACTTTCCAATCAATCTATTTGAAATACATCCGATAATTTTTCTTACTAGAAATAGTAAATTTAATCATTTAGCTTTCAATTGAAACTAAAATAAAAGTTTCAAGAAAACTTTTATTTGTAAAAATTCAATTTATTTTAAAGGCAGGTACCTCCAGTAATGCGCGGGAAAAATAGCATAACGTAATGAAAAAGGCCACAAACTTAACGAAAATAAAGTTTTATCGTCAAAATGCTCATGTTATTTAGAAGAAAGACGAAAGTATTTTTGTAATTATTTTTTGAAAATTTTTTAACCCTTTCTAACACGTTCGAAAATTTGGTTAAAATTTTGTTTTGTTTTGTTTACATCATCGCCTACTCCAACGATTAACATTGATTTTTTTAAGCGTTTTTTCCGTAGAAAACACATTAATTTGGAAGTTCTTGTAAAAATCAAATAATCGTCCGATTTTAATGAAATTTTCAAGACTTATTCACAAATGAATGAAATTATTTAAAAATTTTGTTTTTAGAAAATATTGGTAAAAAAGATTTTTTGTAAATGTGTTACCCCAACACTTACTTAATTTAATGAAATTTCGCACATAACCTTTTTGTTCCCTGACAATTTTTTTAAAATTATTATTACAAGTAGGAGTCTTTGGATATAGAAGAAAAGTAGGTGATTTACAAATTAGTGCTCAATAAATGAAAATCTATTCTGAAATGAAAAATAATGAATCCAATAAAACTATGACATTACTTAATTAGAAAAGCTTCTAATTGCTTTTGTTAATAAGTAATATTAAGGACATTATTATCTGAAGAAACCAAATTTTTTTGATGAATAATGAATTTTTACAAGAATTTTTTTCTAGTTTTTTTACATTTTAATTATATTAATTTAGTTTAAAAACTTGTAAAATTCTGTATTTGTTTATTTCCTTGAGATTATGTAATAATTAAATAGAAACGAAATATAGTAACTTGTTATCGTGACAAAATGTCAGGTTTATATCTGAAGGGAGGTAACTTAAGCAATTTATACTTGCTAACAGTCAAAGAGTAATTATGTCCCTTTAAACATTTAATCAATGTCCATTATCTCCCTTGCTATTTTCATGCAAGATTTGAAATTCAGTATACTAGGGACGTTTAATATATATATATATATATATATATATATATATATATATATATATATATATATATATATATATATAAGGTCCTTTTGTCCAACAACATGTCACGAGAAAAGTCGTTGGAAAATGAATTAAACGAAATAAACAGCAACAACGAAAATGAAGAGCAAATAAGAGGGAAACTTAATAAAATAAATATACATATAAATTTATATATATTTATAACGAGGGGAGGGGAATTTCTGTGTAAATAATTAACGAGGGACAATTAGAATAAAATAACCCCCAACAAATTCAGAGATATACAAAATCCTTCTGCCAGCAGAGAGAAGGTTTCTGTAATCTTTAAATGATTATAAGAACCAGCTCTATCTATAATTTTTAACCACTACTTTCTTATAGGACTTGGCATAGGCTATATTCTTTAGTAGATGTTGGGCGATAGCCGATGCCGTATTTGTAGAGGGAAGGCAACACATGTTACTTATTTTGCCATGTCTTATTTTCATGCAACATTTGAAATTCAGTATACTAGGAACGTTTAATATATATATATATATATATATATATATATATACTGTTAAATATAAGAGACAATGAATGTCTGTTATGTTTAATAATAAGCCGTTCTAAACATCGTCTTTTGGCTTTAATTTAAAAAATTCTCCAACATTTGGATACTTTTTTATTAAGTTGGTTCTAAGCTTTCGGCTCACATGAGCCACCTTCAGAGAGGTTACAGGGACGTTGACATGTGAGCCGAGAATTTTTGTCTTTATTTTCACTTGAAATTAAAGCCAAAATACAATGTTTAGAACGGCTCATGATTAAACATAATAGACATTCATAGTCTCTTATATTTAACAGTATATGTTTAGAATATATATATATATATATATATATATATATATATATATATATATATATATATATATATGTTCTCCTACGTCTATGGCACGTCTCGGAGTTTCATGACTTATGCAATCATCAGGTGCATATGCGAGTCGTGCCATAGACTTAGGATAATATATATCAGCATGCGGTGTAGATATAGAAGAATCCAAAGTATATAAATGCATATAGACCAAATATAAGAAAAAATTAAGGCAGACATGTTATTTCATGTTAAATCGGTGGTATGGTCTATTTCAGGCGAACCATCATCAGCTTCCGTCTTTAATGTACAGAAGATTTTACACGAATAAAATTCGCAAACGCCTCGAAAAAAAAAACCCGGAATAAGCATAAAGATCGCTCCCTTAAACGAGAAAATTTAAGAGAAAATATATCATTACATCAGTTCGGCGAATACACACATATTCATACATAAACATATATATAGGCAACATATAATCAAAGAGCACGCGTAAGAGCGGATGCCAACTTAAATCGAAAGATACATTCAGCAAGTCAGTTAGACTGACTCGTAGATTTGAACCGTGAAAGAAGAGAGAGAGAGATTGAGAGAGAGAGATTGAGAGAGAGAGAGAAAGAGAGAGAGAGAGAGAAAGAAAGAGAGAGAGAGAGAGAGAGCGTTAAAAATGAAGGGTAAGTATCTTAAAGCGTAAACGAAAAGGGAAGAAGAATATATATATATATATATATATATATATATATATATATATATATATATATATATATAGATAGATAGATAGATAAGATATGTCCCAGAATATATATATATATATATGATATGTCCCGGAAATATATACATATATATATATATATATATATATATATATATATATATATATATATATCATTCGAGGTAGTTAAGTGGTTTAGGCAAATATAACCGGGTAGAACAATCAAGTACGTAGACGTAATGACGGTACTCGTCGCATGCAGTATCCTGAGACGTAGGCGTAGTCAATAGATGTAGATTTCTAATGGAAGACCTCTAGTGGTAGATCTCTCGTGGAAGATCTCCTTAGTCTATATTTATGGATGACACCAGACAATCACATTCCAGTGAGGGGGCACCATGATGTATACATATTCATTTCCTATTCATTACATCAACATATATATATATGAAAACTGCTATCCTCAATATATAATTTTTTTATATATAGAATATTTTTAAAACTCGTTTTCTTAAACAATACCGACAGGGTTTTATTAGTTTTTTTTTTTTGTAACTTCCAACTGAGTTGTTTTATGACAATTAAAATGGCTAAACCTTTCAAAGTTCTTTGAATCCGTGTATCTTCAACTACCATTGCGGTTGTTATTAATGTTTTTGGCTAATTCCGGCGATCATTCGTTGAAGTTCAAGTTACTTAAAAGTGATACTATTTACAAACAGTTAAATTAAATTTTTATGGGATTTACAGGGTGCGATGAACAAATTGTGGTCTAATTACGCAAAAATGATAACAGCACTGATCTCTCATTTTAACAGATACATTTACCAAAATTACACAAAAAATCTCTAGAAATACTAAAGAGTAAATTTAATA
>JBBBDQ010000976.1:2300000-2372500 GCA_037127315.1 Ascarosepion bandense | reverse complement strand
TTGAGCCCATTTTTAAAAAAGTAAATGCAACGAACGATAGGTTTTAATCTATCTGTTCTTTCACTTCCTTATATATATATATATATATATATATATATATATATATTAAAAAGTAAAATTTAAAATTTATTTTTATACCGTAGATTTTTTTTATAAGCGTTTCACCCCGAGCAAGGCATGTCACTGCCACTACTATGCAGGGGGCTACGTAGAGTGGAGAAAGGATGATTAAATATAGGAAATGTCAGAGGGTGGGTGATAGGCGGGTAAGGATACCGAGAATGAGGGTTGGGTAGATGAGAGTGTTCTGAGAATAATTGGGAGTTAGTGTGATAGGAGGTGTCTATTGACCCTACATTTAAACACCTGGAGATTGTAGCTGTTGGAAAAGCAGACTTGTGGAAGGGAATTCCACAGGCGGGAAGCGCGAGAAAAGAAGTTGATGGAGTAGAATTTACGGTTGCATCTTATCTGTTTAATTGTAAAAGGGTGGGGCCTAGTTGCTAATCTAGTATCTCGTGTAAATTCGTGCTTAGGCGGCACCAGTGCTCTAAGTTCATCGGAGCAGAAGCCATAACCCATTATTTTTAAACTAAATATAATGTTACATTTCCATGACATGTTTTTCAAAGAAAACAGACGAATTGCAATTCTGGTTAATACTCTCGCTTTCATTAACGTATATTTGTGTTATATCTCGACCATAGACGTTGTAACCTTCTTTCTCCTCATACTTTTCGTTCTCCTTTTTTTTTTCTTTTAAAATTTTTCTATATTTTTCTTTTTCTTTTTTGAATGAGCGAGGAAAATGCTTTGTAGATTGCCGTTACAAATATCTATTCTCGATATGGGCACGTGAGTGTCTGTATGTGACGATTTTCTGGATGATTTTAAATTTTAACTGTTGTATGAATCGGGGTCTGAGGAGCAGCTGCTTAGCTACGAAATAATCTATTACCAATGGATTCGTAGAATATCCAAAATTTTTTCAAGGTTATATTACTTTGTTAAATTTAATAAAAAATTTAACATTGAGTTCTTTTGAGTTTGCCTTTATTGGAATTTACCTAACAAAAATTCAAAATATTTGACATTTTATATATATATATATATATATATATATATATATATATATATATATATATATGTGTGTGTGTGTGTGTATGTATGTAAACAAAAGTTTGTCACTTAGTTGACTGATGTTACCTTCAGCATCCCGCTTATATTTTTTGATTTTTAATGCAACACTGGGATAGTATGTGATCTACACACCATTCAGATCTACAGCTTAAATCTAGACAGACTTGTGATCTACATTCAAAAATGTTGTTATAAAAGTGCAATTCTGATTAGAAGAGTGAGTTACGAGTACAGATGTGTAGTTTTACACAAATGCAGGCGGTAATCTTCAAAGAAGGCGGCCTTAATTGAAATTTGAATTTGTCATATGCCCTCGAAGTAATCTGACCTCTGCATGCACCATGCCCCTTTGAATGTTTTCCGAAATGTAGAAGCTACTTATTTTTTTTTAGTAGTAACTATGGAGGACCGGCAGTAGTCTTCAAAGATAGATAGCTAGCTAGATAGATAGAGAGAGAGAGAGAGAGAGAGAGAGAGAGAGAGAGAGAGAGAGAGAGAGAGAGAGAGAGAGAGAGAGAGAGTTTTAGGGGAAATAGAAACAAAATGGGAAGTCATAGTTAAAATCACAAAGATAAAGTTGAAATCTCTAGAGAACATAACGAGAAGAAAGGGTTTAGAAAATTTGATACTCACAAGACATACTGAAGGCAAAAGGGGAAAAGGGAAAAAAGCGCGTAACCTACCCAAGAAGTTTGTGTAAATGGTTGGCGGAACTGTCATTAAAAAAGATAGGAAAAAACAACAAAAAAAAAACACTAAGAGCTGCAAAGGACAGAAGTGCTATGACTGCATGCGCCGTGAAATGACATGGTACAAAGAAGAAGAAGAAGAAGAAGAAGAAGAAGAAGAAGAAGAAGAAGAATTAAGTGGGTTTGAAAAGTATTAACCAAATCTATATCATTAACTTTGAACAAATGAGCAAACATTAGAATTTGTTCCGGTATCCCTTTTTTTTTGGTCGAGTTAAGAACATCACAATCTCTTCCTCTAGATTTCTCTCTCTCTCTCTCTCCACATATATATATATATATATATATATATATATATATATATATATGAATGTGTGTGTGTGTGTGTGTGTAAATAATGTATTTTCGTAAATGCATAAATATTACATGCATACGCAGAAACACACATATATGCCATATATATTTATGGTATATATTATATGTACACGCGTGCCTGCGTGCGTGCACATACACACATACACACATACATGCATATATATATATATATATATAAGCGACATGAAAAAAAATGCAGGAAATGAAACAAGTCCAGGCAACCCATTGCGTCTTTTGATCCTGATGGCCTCGGTTTGCTGTTTTTTATGAAGAATTAATTAGCCGACTTGAAGTTTATTATGAAAGCCACGGTGGAGAGAAGGTGGTCACGGGAAACGAGAGGCAAAATCTCCCGCTCTCACAGCGAAGTGGCAAAAAAGCAGAGACGATAATTTGCAGGAGTATCTAACGGTCGTTAACGAGAATAAAAAAACAAAACAGAATAACTGTTTATTCCCCCGTATGATGTTGCCAAAGCAGTTGTTGCCATGATAACTTATTGTTGTGTTTATTTGCTATCATGGTTACGATTTCGAAACATTTTGTCTGCTTTTTATTATTTTGTTTAGTCCGCTCCGAGAGTTTTTATCACATCACTCCACGGAAAAATCGGAATTTTCCTATTAAAAATTGTTTTATGGCATAAAAACAAACTCAAACATATACAGCCGCACTTAAACATTTAACTGCGTGATGGTCTCTCGCTTACGATTAAATAAAATTAAAATATTCAACCAGTCTGTATTATTATACATTGTACGAAAAATTTATCAGAGAAATTTCCCCTGTCTGGAAAATGAAACAAAATGGACAAAATGAAAATAGATACAAATTTACTTGAAGTATTAGGTTATCCCAAAAGTTTGTAAACACTTGCAAAAAATTGAAGTTTTACTCACCAAGTAATTTAAGGTTACCAGAAAACACTTGCAAAAAATTGAAATTTTACTCGCAAAAACAACAAAAATTATTGCTCAAAATAAAGACCATCATTTTCCAAGACTTTCTGCTATCGATCTACAAGCTTTTGGATCTAGTCAAAGTACCATTCAGCCGGCTTCGAATCAAAGAATTCTTGACACGCTTTCTCGACTTCGTCAAACGAGTCGAATCGGCGGCCTTTCAGAAAGTGTTGCATTGAGCGGAAAAGGCCGTAATTTGATGGAGCACAGTCAGGACTGTAGGCTGGATGTAGCAGAACCTCAACGCCGTCCAGCTTTTCAAACTTTTCTTTGGTCTTCCTGGCGGTGTGTGGCTTGGCATTATCCTGCTGCATCAAAGCAGACTTTATGTTGATCAGAGCCGAGTACTTTTACTTCAACTTTTTGTAAACCCGCTCAAGTTACTAACAGTAAAGCCTCATGTCGCCTGAATCGAAACGCTTGTACCACTTTGAGATCGCCGCATATGCATTCGGCAGAACAAATCTCTTCTGCAGCTTTTCTGGTAAAAAGACCACGCTTCCAGCAGTAGCGAATCAAACCTCGCAGCTCAATTTTATCAATTGCCATCTGGAATACAAAGATGAAGATCACTATAACAATATAAACGCAAAATTGCATAAAAATTCAATTTTTCGCAAAGTGTTTACGAACTTTTGGGACAACCTAATATTTACACCTTACAGTATGGGTTAAATATATGGATCGGAAATATGCAAAGAGAAGTAATATCCATAATATAGATCTGATTTTTTAAAAATTTATTTACCGTTCAGTACACTATTATTTTTGATAAACTTTAGGAATTAATCAGAAAGATTGCAAAGTAACATTAGCGGGTCGAAAACAAGCGCGTAGAATACAAGAATTGAGCGATCAGGTCATTTAGCGACGAATTCGTTGGAACAGGAGTAAATCGGTAAGGCTCCATATTATTATGTTGTGCATCTATCTATCTAAGTCTTCTATCTAAGTCTTCTATCTATCTATCTATCTATCTATCTATCTATCTATCTATCTATCTATCTATCTATCTAAGTCTTCTATCTATCTATCTATCTATCTATCTATCTATCTATCTATCTATCTATTACTCTCTTTCTAGCGGTTAGAATATTATGTCTTTCTTAGGTTACTCGCCGTGATGTCTGTTATAAATACTCTAGTCTGACTCGAACGGTTTGACGAAGTATTGAGTTTTGGCGTTATCCGGTAATCTCTCAAGACCTTTGTAGTTCTTTGCTCACTTTTTCATTACTTTTTTCAAAGCCCTCTGAAAAGTAGCCTTAAACTGTACAGCTTGTCAATTTGGCCTTGGATGATACGGCGGAGTATCAATACGTTCATCGAGAATATTTTATAAAAATCTTCGAATTGGTTAGTCGTGTTGTGCACCGTCATCCGAGACGGTGGTATCCGGAATGTCATATCTTGCAAACAGTCTGTATAAAAATTCACTGTAACGGTAGAAGTTGTTTTTTGCACTGACAAATTTCAGACTTCTTAATAAAACTGTCCACTACCACAAGATAATGTGATCCGTTTATTAGACCTAGGAATACGTAGTATCTGTCTTTGGCCAAATTTGTAATTTCGTGGGAAGTGAATTTACTGCCGGAGAACAAAGTCTGCCGGCTTTTACTACTTTTTCAATGTGTGGATCCATGTTATTCCAGTATACATAGCTTCTAATAAAAGATTTCATCCTTGAAATTCTCGGATTTCTACGATTAAATTTATTTAATATCTGCTTTTGTAATATACTAGGTGATAATATTCGTTGTGCGTGTATCAGTACTCCGTCACACGGAGAATAAACGTTCACTCCTTGATTACATTCTTTCTTAGGTTACTTTCTTTTAGTTGTATATATATTTACGCAATTCGCCGCTAAAAATGTCGGTTCACTGTGCAGAGCCAGAAATTTTTTCCGTCTAAGTCCATCCTGCACATATATAAATCTACCACCCGTCCGTGTATTGAATACTGCTGCCACATCTGCTCGGGTGCCTCTGCTATTCACCTCGGGGTTCTCGACAAATTACAACGGAGAATCTGTAATGTGATCGATACCGACTTGGCAGCTCGGCCGCAGTCGCTGTCTCACCGGTGTGACATGGTTTCCCTGTGCCTCTTCTACAAATACTTTCACGACTTCTGCTCCAATGAACTTAGATCACTGGTGCCCCCTATGTATGAATTTACACGAGCTACTAGACTAGCAACTAGGTCCCACCCTTTTACAGTGAAACTGATAAAATGTGTCCGCAATTTAAACTGTAACAGCTTCTTTTCTCGCACTTCCCGCTTGTGGAATTCTCTTCCATATACTTGCTTCCCCTACAGCTACAATCTCCAAGAATTTAAATGTAAGGTCAATAGACATTTCCTATCTCACTAACTCGCATCCTTTCTCTCAAGCTCTTTTCTCCGTCCACTCCACCCCCATTACACCGGCATTCTCATCCGTCTATTACCCTCAACCTGACATTTCCTATAACTAACCCTTCTTTCTCGTCACTTTCACCTATGTAACCCTCTGCGTAACAGCGGCAGTAAAATGCATTGCTTGGGGTGAAATGATTAAAAAAAAGACATGCTTACTTTCATTTCTTCCAGAGTAACTGGTAGTTCGCGTTCTACATTCCATATTTTTAATTTCTATTTCACTTTTTTGTGTTACAATGACAGTCTTTCCAAACGGTTCAGTATGTTTTGGTCTCAATCTTGGTAACCCATCCACATGTCTAATATTTTGAACAGTTCTAAAATCGTATTTTAATATGGTATACCAGTGTTGTAAACTATTCGCTTTATGCTTAGGAATTCCTTTTGTCGAACCGTAAATCTAAACTTATTTATAAATGGAACTTTGTCTGTGTGTGTGTCTGTGTGTGTGTGTGTGCGTGTGTGTGTGTATGTGTGTCCGTTACCTATAGACTCCGAAACGATGAACCGATTTTCTTGAAAATTTACACAGTTGTACTATAAACGTCTGCGAGTGTTCTTAGCTAGGTTTTGTGTCCAGGTACCCCCGATAAATATCGAAAATCGATAATCGAAAAAATCGGGTTATAGAGAAGTGGTCCGATTTTAATCAAATTTGATACACTCATAGACAAAGACATAAGAAACGATATTCAGAAGTTTCAAGATTGCAGTTCTTACAATAGTGCAGAAAATCGATTATATATATATATATATATATATATATATATATATATATATATATATAAGGCAAGATGTTTGTGTGTGTCTCTATTTATCTGCCTGTATGTCTGTATTTTTTCAGCCCTTTTATTTTAGTTTTTGCTTCGGGTTTGGCTCTAAGTAGGTATAATTGTAGTTCTTAGTCTCAGCCATGATACCATTTACTCAGAGGACTTATTTAGCCTTCAAAATTCAGTTTACGACGAAAAAACGTATTTGATATCGACACCAGGAAATGAAAATTTGACTTACATCCATTCATTTTTCTTTCAGTCTACGGTTTCGCTTTAACTGGAAACAACTATTGCTTTTTAGTCTTTCGTGCCAACGTGCAAAGAGTCTGATCTCCAGGACCATGGATTAGTTTCAAAGCTTGCATTACACCCGAGCAACACCGGGCTATACTGCTAGTTTATAATAGATATCTGTGGTCTATCTGCAACCGAGAACTCCTTCCATGCATAAATTTGTAAGAATGTTTCACTTGGAATATTATTACTAATGCTTGTCTCAATTTAGCTGCAGTTTTTTTTCTGTTGGTAGCACCGAACGCGAAGCATATGCGATGGCATTCATGTTACTGCCATCATGGTTATGTAAAATGACTGCTCTTGTAACACTCGCATCTGAAGCCGCTACGATTTTTACTTTTGAATCGTAATGCGCTAATGACAAGTCTATCGTTAGTATTTGCTTTATTTCTTTATCGCCTACTGACAGTTCAGTTCCATTTCCTGACTTGTCTAAGCAAATTGTTCAGCAGAGCTCTCAAATTCTGCATATTAGGTAGAAACATTTGATAATAGTTTGCGCGTCCCAGGAATGCTTGTAATCTTGTCACTTTTGTTGTACTTAATTGCACTTGCCCTCGAAGAATCTGGTTGACGACCATTTTCGTCAATGATTTTTCCCTAGGTACATAATTTTAGGCAAAAACAATTCGTACTTTTTCTCACTGAGTTTGAACCCGTACTCTCGTAATTTTATGTTGTTTCTTGGAACCACTTTTAATTAATATATTCAGATCAGCAACTGCGAAATCACAATCTGCAAGTATGGTATCAATAGTCCGTTGAAATATAGCTGGAACCACTTATATATCAAAAGGAAGTTGGTTGAACTTATAAAATTCCTTGTGCGTATTTATCTAAACTTATTTATAAATGGAACTTTTTGTGTGTGTGTGTGTGTGTGTTTCAGTTATCTATAGACTCCGAAACGGCTGAACCGATTTTCTTGAAAATTTACACAGTTGTACTATAAGCATCTGCGAGTGTTCTTAGCTAGGTTTTGTGTCAAGGTACCCCCGATAAATATTGAAAATTGATAATAAAAAAATCGGGTTATAGAAGGAGTGGTCCGATTTTAAATTTGATACACTCATAGACAAAGACATAAGAAACAATATTCAGAAGTTTCAAGGTTGCAGTTCTTACAATAGTGCAGAAAATCGATAATATATATATGTAAGAGGTAAGATGTTTGTGTGTGTGTCTGTTTATCTGCCTGTATGTCCTTTATACAAATCCACAATTTTTATCCGATTCTCACCAAAATTCACACAAATATTCTTTAGGCTGTGTCTGAGCTCCAGGACCATGGATTAGTTTTAAAGCTTTCATTACACCCGAGTAACCACTGCTAGTAGTTGTTAATCCTGAACATTCTTCTTCAACCTGTAGTTGTAAAAAAGGTTCAGGCAGAGATTTTTCTCCGTTTAACTTTGCAAAAAATATTCCTCTGGACTTGGTAACAGGTAGTTATGGATGTTCTAAAGACTTGCTTAATCCTGTCAAAAAATCAGCACAAACACGAACTTTATTTTTTCTTTAAATTCACTGCAGGTACTGACCATTTTGAATGGTTCTTCTTCTATGTGCCCAGTCCCTTCAGGACGTAAGGCGATCATGGCTTTCCACGTTTCTCTATCCCTGGTCGCTCTGAGCACGCCTTCTCATGTTACACTCTGCAATCCTCGTTCCGTCAGCTACCTGATTAGGTCCTTCAAATATGTTATCCTGTCTTTCCTCTGTCTTTTCCCCCCTCTATCTGGCCTGTTAGTATCAAATTCTCCAAGCCCTCCTTCCTCATTGCGTGTCCCAAGAACTTCAGCTGTCTCTTCCCGATACTCAGTATTAATTTCCTTTTTGTTTCCATCATTTCCAAGACCTCATCATTGCTCACATGCTCGATCCATGATATTCGCAGCATCCTTCTGTAGAACCACATTTCAGTTGCTTCAAGTTTTTCCTTCGTCTTTGATGGTATTGTCCAGCATTCACTGCCTTATTGAAGGACGGACAGCACGTAGCAATCCAGTACTCTCTTCCTTGTTTCTAGCGAGATTATCCTGTTTCTTAATACCTTACTCAACATTTTTCAAAGCTGCGAACGGTGCCCCACGTTTCGGTTTAAATACTGGCGTCGATCTTCTTTTTTTTTTACTTGAAATTTCTCTTTGAATTTGGAATACCAACCCAGCTCATTCGACAGAAGTTCCTGAAAATATTTTTTCAATTCTTCCTTTCAACTTTTCACTCTGTATTTATAAACTGGTTACTTGTCCATTTACACTTTTGTAATAAATGTTTATAGGCAAATTCCACAACTCAAATAATTCCATCCAGTCAGTACCGAATTAGCATGTAGAAATTTTAACACATAAGCCTTAGCTTTTGCACACTTGTTATGGAATGAGGCGTTACAAATCATTTCGCAAATAAAACGTTTTTCGACTGACGCACTATTAACAACTTTGGAAGTGCTTTTTAATATAGGTTTTTCGATTGCTTTCAATGTGGCTTCATTGATTATAGTGTCATCACTACCAGAGTCTAGTTGCATTTTCACATCCACATTATTAATTTTCATATACATACATTTTTGTTCAGTTTTCTGTGATTATTTTTTCCGTCGCAACGCTATATAAGATGTTTTCTGTGAGAAGTTTTCCTTGGTTTAGTTTTTCAGTATGACTTTTATCTCCTAATTTTCCACATTGTAGCATTTCGAATTCTTAAAGGAACAATCGTCTCCGCATTTGAAATATAGTTTATTTTTCCTTTTTACATCTTTTCTTTCGCTTGTATGTATGCGCATTCTTTTTCCTGAATTTCCTCGGCATCGCGTCCCAGATTTTGGATTCTCTGAAAATATTTCCTGTAGTGTTAGTTTATTATTCTGTTCAAGTTTTGGTAGAATTCTCGTCAGTAGTTTTGGTTCTTTTTTGCCATTAACTCTTGAAATGAAAATAAACGAACATACTCTGGATATGCTTATCCAAAGTATGTTCGTTTAATCTGAATCTTTCGCACTCCGTGTTAACGATTCCAGCATATGTGACAAAATCTTCGTCTACTGTTTTCGTTAGAATTATACATTCCCAATGAGTATTAAATAACGAGCCTTTCTTGTAAAAAAAAAAACAAAAAAACAAAACATGTCAGAATATTTACTGCTTCTTCAAAACAAATTTATCCTGTTTTTCGTGTTCTTATTGTTGCTAGCCAACTTATTCAACAAAAGTCTTGTTTTTTTTCTTGTCTTCCCAGTCGAAAAATTCTTCGCTGAAGATTTGATCGTATCTTCAAAAATATGCACAAAAAAGTACTTCCATCAACTGGATTATATGCAAATTCAGATATGGCATTTTCCACTGCGTTGGGAGTAAAAATACAAAAGAAAAAAGAAACAAAACAAAACATCTATAACATTTCAATTAACTTTTATTGGCATTTCTGGAGTTCCAACAATTGATAATGTTGCTGTAGTTGCTGTTGCTTTTTGTTGCTTTGAATTTTATCACAGAAGGCAACATTTCTTCTACATCTAATGAATATCTGTTTAGAGTTTGAATTTTGTTTCACGGCAGATCAATCTCTGTGGTTTATTTAATGCCAAAAAGGTGGGGTTTTAAGGTTGTTTTTTTTAAATGCTCGGTTATAGTGAAAAAAGTTGATTTCATCAGACTTTAATGAAATTTTGTGTTTTTATTCTTTTTATTTAAGAAAACTGAAAATGTCTTCTAGTTTTGTATTAAAAAATGTTTTGTTGAGAATAATTTTTCCCCTTCAAAAATGTGTTATGATAATGATTTTTTCTTAAAATATGTATTGTTGGTAATATTTTTCCTTAATAAATGTATATTTTTCTAGAAAAGTCTATTTTTATGTATATATTTCTATAAAGGTGTATTTTTATACTTTCATGGTGTTTGACTCTAATTTAGGTGTTAACTATTTGCCCATAGATGGGACCCTAACAGGTGCTACCACTCCGGGTCAAGGTGAACCTTGGAACAACAGCAATTAAAAGGTGATTCCATGCTTCTCACAACCTCCCAATCAAAGGTCTTGCTGCCGATGCAGTTTACCGTCATGCCGAGGACCCTGTTCGAAAGCAGAGAGTTGACCAAGAGAGAGCTTAGATCAAGTGTGTTCGCTCTTCACAAATCTATCTATCTATCTATCTATCTATCTTGTATTTCAGGGAATTTGATGATCATGTACAAACTGAGTGTAGTACAAACATTAATCTATTCTCTGAGTAATACACTTTTTATCCTGAAAACAACAAGCAAGCGTCTACTATGAATAAGATGGTGGTATCCAGTCTATTCTCTCACTGTAAACTCCTGCGCACGAATGATAGTCCCATCTTTGTTTGAGGTGAAATGATTTGAATAAATAAAAAACAATTTTATGAAAAATTTTCTCAAATCTTTGAGTAAAACTTACATGATCAATTAGGCACCTCCACTCATTCGCTGAAAAACAAAAAACAAAAAAAAAAAAAAACAACAAAAAACAAAACAGCATAGCATAATGTTAAAAGGCCCCAAACTTAATAAAAACAAAGTTTTATCGTCAAAATGTTTGTATTATTAAGAGGAATGATTAAAATATTTATAATTATTTTATGAAATTTTTAAATCCTTTCTAACACGTTCGAAATTTTGTTTAAACATCTTTTTTGTTTTCGTCTGCGAGTGACTAGTCTTTTTACAAACGTAATATTACGCAGCACATTTTTTTACTGGTGGAAAACACATTAAGAAATTCTTGCAAAAATCAAATGATCGTCGGATTTTTATGAAACTTTCAGAATTTATTCACGAATGACGGAAATTATTTTTGAAATTATTATTTTTATAAAATCTTGGTAAAATTTTTTATTTTACATATGATACCACCCACCCGCTACAATTAATTCTTGAAACTTCTAGAAATTAACTGCTATCACGGAATATTGTCTATTACTTAAATTCAGAGCTCCTTGGGGAATTTAAATCTTTCTTTTTTTATACAGTTGCTCCTTTTCAAAAAGGCTGTTCCGAATAGTGAAAACGAAAATGCTATAAAACTATGGCATTTTTTATTTAGATAAATATTTAATTTTTTTTTTGTTTTTAATCATCTCACCCCAAGCAAGGTATTCAACGGCCACTGTAGCGCAGGGGGTTATATAGGGGAAAGTGATGAGAAAGAGGTGTTAGTTATAGAAAATGTCACGAGGAGGGTAACAGACGGATGAAAATACCTAGAATGGGGGTGGAGTAGGTGAAAAAGGGAATGGATGCGAGTTAATGAGATAGGAGATGTCTATTGACCTTACATTTAAATTCCTGGAGATGGTAGCTGTCGGGGAAGCAAGTATATGGAAGGGAATTCCACAAGTGGGAAGTGCGAGAAAACAAGCTGTTAGAGTAGAAATTACAGTTACATTTTATCGGTTTCACTGTAAAAGGATGGGACCTAGTTGCTAATTTAATGGCTCGTGTAAATTCATACCTAGGGAGCACCAGTGAATTAAGTTCATCAGAGCAGAAGCCGTGAAATTATTTATAGAAGAGGCACAGGGAAACCCCGTAACGCCGGTGAGATAGCGACTACAGCCGAGCTGTCAAGTCGGTATCGATCACATTACAGATTCTCCGATGGATTTTGTCAAGAACCCCGAGGTGAATAGCAGGGGCACCCGACTAGATGTGGCAGCAGTATTCAATACACGGGTGGATGGTAGATTTATATACGTGCAGGATGGACTCAAACGGAAAAAAATACTTCCTGGCCCTGCACAATGAACCGGCCTTCTTAGCAGCGGATTTAGCAATGGATTCGATACATTCTACTTGACGTCCTCTGAGAGTGTAAAGGCAAGAAGGCGTAGTGTTTACTCTCAGAGAGGCTAGCATGTTCCACGCTAATGGGGTGGGTAGGAACTATTTTCTATTAAACTTGCTATAAGATTTTTTATGAGGTAAAAACACTTCGAAAAAATAGTTCAAATAGATTTTTGAGGTAACATTAATTTATATGAGCACACAACAAAGACAGACGACACGAGCCGAGTTTAAAAACAGACGAAAAACATTAATATGCAAAAAATGAATGTATTACACAAATTATGTGCTTTGCGTACCAAATAGTGGCCAATAACATGTGTGTAAAGTATAAATGAAAATGAAATATGTCTTTTTACATTAAAAAATATGATGCTGCGTAAGATCGTCCCCAGAAATGATTTTTTTTTAATCGTTTCACCCCAAGCAAGGCGGTACCGCCATTGATGTGCAGGTGTCTTCATAAGAGAGTTAAAGTTTTAGGCAGGAGGAGAGTGAAGACAAAGACGAACCAGCTACAGGGGGAGAAAGAGAAAGAGCAAGAAAAGGATATGACCACAGGAGTGAAGACAGTTACGAATTTAGAGAGAAAGGAAAAGAAAATGATACACGGAGTGAAGTGGAAAGGGCTAGAGTTAAGTGGATAAGAGATGGGAATTGACTTTGCATTTAAATTCTTGGAGGTTGTAGCCGTCAGGAAAGCAAGTATATGGAAGGGAGTTCCACAGGCGGGAAGTGTGAGAAAATAAGCTGCCGGAGTAGAATTGTCGCCTGCATTTGGTTGATCTAACTGTAAAGGAGTGGAACCTTGATGCCAGTCTGGTAGCCTGAGTAAATTCTTGTGGAGAGGGCACCAGTGAGCCAAGTTCGTCAGAGCAGAAGCCATGAAAATATTTGTAGAAGAGACAGAGGGAAGCCACATACCGCCGATGAGAAAGTGTCTGGAGTCAAACTGCCAGGTCGGGAGCAATCACATTACAGATTCGCCTTTGGAGCATGTCGAGAACACTAAGACGAACAGCAAGGGCGCCTGACCAGATATGGCAACAGTATTCTATGCACGGTCGAATATAACTTGAAGGAAAAGAGAAAATACGTCTTTGGATATTTTTCAAAGAATAATTTGCTACAAATTTTCGAAGCAAAGATCGTGATAACAGTGATGAATAAAACAAAGCACAACAGCTGAAGACTTTTCCTTGGTGTGGAAGCGACTTTGATGTTGCTTTCAATTCTCATCTGGTGATTGTCAAATTTCTCCTGCATTGTTTTCTTTCTGGATCGGGGCGATCTGGAAATCTGCACCACCTCCTCGTCGACTCCAAAAATCAAATTCAAAGATCCCATTCCCTTAAATAACCTACAGGTAGGCTCCAAATACACATCTCAGAATTTGGACAGAGACATGTTACATAGGAGGAAAGTGATGAGAAAGAGTGACAGGTTATAGGGGGTGTCAGGAAGTAGGTAAGAGAAGGATGAGAATACTGATGAGAGTGGAGTGGAGTGGACGGAGAAAGAAGCATGAGAGAGAGAGAGAGAGAGAGAGAGGGAGGGAGAGGGATGCAAGTTAGTGAGATAAGAGATGACTATTGACTTTTCATTTAAATTCTTGGAGATTGTAGCTGTCGGGGAAGCAAGTAAATGAAAGGGAATTCCACAGGCGAGAAGTGCGAGAAATTTTCGAAATTTAAATTTCTGTAAGAGCCCAACGCATCGCCTGCTTTCTCTATGAAAGCCAAACGATGCACGCTCAAGTAGCTTAAATTTCTTATTTTGTGCCCAAATATCAGTAGTAGATGTACCCGTCCCAGCAGTCCATAGTCGGAAAGTGAAGTTGAATGACAAATTAAATAAATATTTGTGTTTTTGTTTTGATTAATAACACAAATGGTTTTCTCGTGTGAATTTTGTGGGATGAAACTGGTCAACGAATCGCATTTTAGTGTTTATTCTCAGAACTTCAAGGATTAAGATTGTGCAGTCAAAAACGAAAAAGAAAAAAGAATTTTGATTGTCTACTGACATTGTCATTCAGTCTTAGCTTAAAAAAAGGACATTTTAATAAGACAATTTACGATATGCTGACTCTCCTTAACACATAATTACGTCACATTTACGTCAGAAAAAAACATCTAAGACGTCATGGACATAATTTTACTAACTTCTGCCAAGCTGTTCATATATATATATATATATATATATATATATATATTGCAAACATTGTGTTTGCTTATTTTAAAAAAAATCCGTTCATACTCACGGATAATCTTTCGAATATTATAATTGAAAGATGTCAGAAATGAGCTGTAACGTTGACATGATATTATCATTCATTTCTCAATGTACCCAAGTACTTTCAATCTCCTTCCGACATCATCATCAGGGGTGTGAGTTATGCTGACAAAAAATAACCGCAAGACTGTAATGCTAAAAATTACTGTAAATTTTTTTTCTGTTTCAAATATAAAAGTTGACAAATTGCTTAGCGTTCATTCGAACGCGAAAATGATCCAAAAAGGAATTTTTTATATTTTGTAATGTCATGGTCATACACGTGTTAAAGCATGAATAAACTGTTCTTTTTACAAACATTTTAAAACATTATTACATTATTCATAGCTGTTTCTATTAATTGATGGCTTAAGTTTTTTAATGAATAATCCCTCGAGAGTCTGTCGTTTGCTTTTGTTGTTTTCTTGGTGTAGGATAGTTGAGTTATCGATCATTATTTTTTTATATTGTGAATGCAGACAGGCATGCCACTGTAGATGTTTAGAAATATTTCAACATTGAAAGAGTAATGTCTCATCAGGAAGTAGTTGACAATAATGGTAATAAAGGTTTTATTTAAAAAAAAATCTTTTAAATCCGACACATCTCTCTATTTCCTGATTTTGTTTCGGAAGAAGTGTTGTGACGACCCAAAGAACTTTCTGAAGGCCCCAGGTGTCATCACCCTTACCCTTAGTACGGCAGGGAACATGAGGGTCTGGGGCCACTTGGCTGCGACAAAAGATTTTTACAAGAACATTGACATAAGTCACAAATTATGTACAAATTTTGCTCCACCCTGTATATATAGGGTCTTAAAACTAAGCTATCCCTATTGCCAGAGATTTTTACCCCGCATGTGATTAGAAGTAATTTGTTTTTTTTCTACTTTCTGTCTACCGATTTTGTCGTCTACTCAGCATATGGGAACCGATTGGCCAGAGAATTTTCTTTGCTGGTCAAATGCGGCTCGAATGGAGGAAGTCTTGCGGGGTGGCCGACTTTCACATCAGGATCTGATCCGATATTTTGAACATCAGCTCAAAATTAAGATTAGATATGATTGGAAACGGTTGAACTCGACAGGCCTTAGCGAAAGGTGGGTAAATGTGGCGTTCCTGGTTCGCGTGGTGGATGAGTAAAGTGTAAAGTATGTTTGGGTCGTGAGTCGGATTAGCTAGGTATAGGATAGGTACTGAAGACCAACCTGAGTATTTGTATTATATACAATAAAGTTTAGTTAGAGTTGTATCTGGAATCACTGTTGTAGTTGCAGTTGCTCTGAGCTCCACTCAGCTAGAATCAGTTACCCCGACCTACTATTTCACTTCAAGACTGTATATATTTATTTCTACTAATAGTATTCCTAAACTGACTAACCCGTGTTCCAGTTTGTATATTACGGTCAATTTAACTTACATTTTAGAGTGAGAGAAAAAAAAAACAGGGTACAGAAGGAGGCTGATGAAAGGATAAGAGATGAATGGGATTTAGGGAGATAGAAGATGACAATTGATGTTGCATTTAACTTTTTGGAGATCGTAGCAAGTATATGGAAGGGAGTTCTATAGGCAGGAAGTGCAAGAAGGAAACTGCTAGGTTCATTTAAAGGAATGAAAAATCTAATTTTAAACCTTTACTATCTTACAGTCATATCCAAACACGGAAAAAGTTAATCCAGACAGAACCTGGAGTAGAGCCCCAAAGACAATTGACTGTCAACATTGGCCACCTAAGGCAAGTTCTGTAGCCAAGCTGGCCCTTAATATATAATGTCCTGCTTTCTACTGGATCTTGTTTGTATGGCTAAGAGTGAAGCCATTTAGTCTGAGCAACACACAGCGTCCATATACTGTCAGCCAGACCTGCAACCTGGAGAAGTCTCACCCCTAAAGGACTGAATTTGGACTAAAAGGTGCACTATCTTTATCTCTCATAATCTGATCATATTTCAGTAAGCATCTTTTTCACTTCAGGGTATAATCCATGATTTAATCCATGATTTAAAAATATACTAAGAAATGAAGCAATGTGCATTGAGGTACAATGTATATTGGCTCAGAATGAGAAATTGGAGAGCCGAGTTCAAATTCCAGTTGAATTCGTTGCTGAAGAAAGGATAAGAGATAGATGGGATTTAGGGCAATGGTAGATTGTAATTGACATTGCATTTAAATGTTTGGAGGTTGTAGCCATTAGGGAAGCAAGTATTACAGAAAGAAGTTCCACAGACGGGGAAAGCGAGAAAAAAATTGCTAGATTAGAAGTGGCAGTTACATTTGACCATTTTGACGGTAAAAGGGCGGGATCTTGGTGCCAATCTAGGGACACGAGTAAATGTGGTTGCCGCACCAGCGAAAGAAGCTAGTCAGAGCAGAAGCCGTGAATATATTTGCCGAAAAGAAAAAAAAACATACCCGTCGGTGAGAAAGTGAATGAAGGCGAGCTGTCAACTCATGATCGATTACTTTGCAGATCCTCTCTTTGATTTTTGTCGAGATCTACTTCTTTGGAGTGGTGTTTTTTTACACTGTAATCCTCTTCCTCGAGGGTATTTTTTGCTTTGTACATGGTGAACATCATTGCAAAAAAAAAAAAAAAAGAAGATAGGCAAACCACATCTTTAGAGCTCAGTTATTAATGACATAACAATTTTTTCAAACTGGTTATTTGGAAATGAAAATGCATTACAGTGAACGCTTTCAAAAATCAGGCATTGATTTGACACTATATTCTAAACAGGATCTCCATTTCTAAAATCGTAAAGACTTAAGAATTTTTCGATTCTGCCGCACGTCGTTGGTATGCTTAATAAATGCTAATCTGAGAAAGTTAAAAAATCATTCTACTTTTTATGAGCGGACCAATTAACCTCGGTAGCTAACTGATTTTTGTTCATATTTTTTGCTTTGTAACCCCTTTGTAATCAAAAACCCCTGACAGCAAACCGCCTGCATACGGACAGGTAACGAATTCAGCAGATATACAAAGATACGAAGGGGCGTAAAACAAGGATGTGTCTTTTCACCGGATCTATTCGAATCGTACAGCGAGATTATTCTGAGGACCGTAGAAGTTATGCCAGGATTTATCATTGGAAGCCACAATTTAAACATCATAAGGTACGTAGATGATATAGTGCTGATAGCTGACACGAAAAGGTAACTTCAAGACCTCCTACAGAAGGTAGCTAAAGAGAGGGACAAGAAAAAACTAAAAATAAACTGCAAGCATGGTCATCAGCAAAAAGAGCAACCCAAAATGCCAAATACACGTGGGGGATACAAAAACCAAGTAGGTATCAAAAACTGAAATACCTGGGAAGTGTTCAAACAGAAGATGGAAAATACGACACAGATCTGAAGGCGAATTGGCTTGCCGAAGACGCATTCCAGAAGCTGAGTAGAGTATTAAGAAACAGGGAAATTTATTTGGGAAAGACATTAGAATAATCAATAATCTACAATCTATTCAACTTATACAGCAAGACAATGCTGAGAGCCCTATAAATCATGCCAGGATTTGTCATTGACAGCCACCATCTGAACAAGATAAGATACGCAGATGATACAGTGCTGATAGCAGACACGGAAAGGAAACTACACGACTTCCTATAGAAGGCAGCTGGAGATAGTGGAAAGAAAAGACTACATATAAACTACAAGAAAACTAAATGCATGGTCATTAATAAAAAGAGGAGCCCAAAATGCCAACTACAGGCCGGGAATATTAACATCAAGCAGGTTCAGAAAATTAAATACCTGGGAAGTAGTGTTCTAACATAAGATGGAAAGTGCGACACTGAGATCCGAAGGCGAACTGGCATGGCCAAGGATGCATTCCAGAAGCTGGGTAGAGAGACAGGAATATTTGGCATGAAGCGAAGAAGAGTGTACTGTATTGTTATGTGATGCCTGTTCTTGTAGCAACCAAAATGTGGTTCTACAGAGGGATGCTGAGGATATCATGGACACAACATGTTGTTTAAAGCTAGAAAATATTTTTAGATTGTAAGAATTCTTTGGTGATAATAGTTTTACTGATACAAGTTCTACTAATTAGCTCATAGCTGCGGGATAAGAAGAGGTACACATTCATACATTTCCCAAATAATTAATTATAGCGAACCCGACTGGATTTGGAACTCAGCCCTCCGATTTCCAATTCCGAACCGTTACAACACCCACCACATCCAACTTTACAGGACCTGGTCTTCTCAAGCGGTCACCCATTTGCTTAACATCGATGATCGGGCGAGAATCGATGTTTCGATGTGATATAGCCGTAACCTGCACATTTTCAAGAACTTTGTATGTATATGGGGGTCTACATCATAAACTCTGACTTATTTACATTCGTTCTATCCTATTATAAATATTGTGCCAATTCATTATTCTAAAATATATGATGTTGTTGAGACTCAATAAAAAGGAATAGCTTAGTTCTTAGCTCATCTGATAACCTTATATTTCCACATATAAGGCGACCTTTAAATCTTAAAAATGAACCCCTAAAACAGGTGCTTGTCTAATACAAGAGTTCAAAAAAGCTAACCTTAAATCCTGTGGTGTAGTATCACCGGCAAGTAGGCAAGTTTGCTGACGTTATGCATCGCGGTAGGCAAACAACTGCTTCGGTGTGGTAACTACCGGTGTAAATATTTCTATTTGAAACAATTCACATTATAATGCTGAACCACTTATTAGTTCTTGTTTCTGTCTAAAGACAGAATGCTGGGGTCACTCTTATTTTTTGTGGGGTGGACGGGTCCTACTAACATCTATTTGTTATTGTGGTGTATGTAGGATTGAATAGTGATAAATGAGTTTTTGTGCTAAATGAGCAAATTGTAATGTATAAATGGGTCGGGAACCGGATTAGCTATGTCTAGGATAGTTAATTTTGACCAGCTTTACCTAACTTTCCCTTTCGTCTTGTCCACAATTGTTCACAATTGGAAGAATAAATAATCAGTCCGTACATGATTCGGCTATAGGCTAGCACTCACTTGACAGACCGGACTGTGCGAGTAAATACGTAAACGATTCTTTTATAGTTTTGCTCAAAGCCCGGTCAGCTCATCAATGATTACGTGTGCTTGAAGCGGTCCAGATAAAGTTACATCAACCGGCTCTGTGCAAACAAAAAGAGAGTTTTATTCGCTCCTTTTGTTTATTAGAAGAGTGATGTGTGATATTTTTTCCATTTTATACTCACTTGGAACATTTAATTTTTTTTTTCGTAAATTACTTAACTAAGAAATATGCTTTAATCGTGTTCTATAGTTTTTCCTTCTCATCCATTTTTTTACTTCTCCCAGAACATTAGACTGACTGACATTAGATAAATTAAATTTACGTTTGTTTATATCCCAATTTTCAGTACCGAAACTTTTAGAGACGAGAGAATTTTTTTAATAATCATATCACCCCAAGCAAGGCATTTTACTGCCACTGTCGTGCAGGGGGCTACATAGGAGGAATGTTATGAGAAAGAGTGACAGGTTATAGGGGGTGTCAGGAAGTGGATAAGAGAAGGATGAGAATACTGATGAGAGTGGGGTGGACGAAGAAAAGAGCATGAGAGAGAGAGAGAGAGAGAGAGAGAGAGTGAGAGAGAGAGAGAGAGTATGCAAGTTAGTGGGGTAGGAGATGAATATTAACTTTACATTTGAATTCTTGGAGATTGCAGCCGCCGGGCTATCTATCTATCTATCTATCTATCTATCTATCTATCTATCTATCTATCTATCTATCTATCTGTTTTTATATAATCATATCGCCCCTCCCACTGTTTTGCAGAGGGTTACATAGGAGGAAAGTTATGAGAAAAGTGACAGGTTATAGGGGGTGTCAGGCAGTGAGTAAGAGAAGGATGAGAATACTGATGAGAGTGGGGTGGACGAAGAAAAGAGCATGAGAGAGAGAGAGAGAGAGAGAGAGAGAGAGATGCAAGTTAGTGGGGTAGGAGATGACTATTAACTTTACATTTGAATTCTTGGAGATTGTAGCTGCCGGGCTATCTATCTATCTATCTATCTATCTATCTATCTATCTATCTATCTGTTTTTATATAATCATATCGCCCCTCCCACTGTTTTGCAGGGGGTTACATAGGAGGAAAGTTATGAGAAAAGTGACAGGTTATAGGGGGTGTCAGGAAGTGAGTAAGAGAAGGATGAGAATACTGATGAGAGTGGGGTGGACGAAGAAAAGAGCATGAGAGAGAGAGAGAGAGAGAGAGAGAGAGAGAGAGAGGGGAGAGGATGCAAGTTAGTGGGGTAGGAGATGAATATTAACTTTACATTTGAATTCTTGGAGATTGCAGCTGCCGGGCTATCTATCTATCTATCTATCTATCTATCTATCTATCTATCTATCTATCTGTTTTTATATAATCATATCGCCCCTCCCACTGTTTTGCAGGGGGTTACATAGGAGGAAAGTTATGAGAAAAGTGACAGGTTATAGGGGGTGTCAGGAAGTGAGTAAGAGAAGGATGAGAATACTGATGAGAGTGGGGTGGACGAAGAAAAGAGCACGAGAGAGAGAGAGAGTGAGAGAGAGAGAGAGAGAGTGAGAGAGAGTAAGGATGCAAGTTAGTGGGGTAGGAGATGAATATTAACTTTACATTTGAATTCTTGGAGATTGCAGCTGCCGGGCTATCTATCTATCTATCTATCTATCTATCTATCTATCTATCTATCTGTTTTTATATAATCATATCGCCCCTCCCACTGTTTTGCAGAGGGTTACATAGGAGGAAAGTTATGAGAAAAGTGACAGGTTATAGGGGGTGTCAGGCAGTGAGTAAGAGAAGGATGAGAATACTGATGAGAGTGGGGTGGACGAAGAAAAGAGCATGAGAGAGAGAGAATGAGAGAGAGAGAGAGAGAGAGAGAGGAAGGATGCAAGTTAGTGGGGTAGGAGATGACTATTAACTTTACATTTGAATTCTTGGAGATTGCAGCTGCCGGGCTATCTATCTATCTATCTATCTATCTATCTATCTATCTATCTATCTTTTGTGGAGTAGTTTTCGCACTGAAAATTATAGTCGTGCTATGTCGGCTGATAATCGACTTAGTGTGCCCTAAATGTTAGGAACTTGCTAATCTTCCACTGTAAGCTGACTTCTTAGTATTCGGCCAACTGCCGACTAATATCAACTGCCTTAGTCCAACGATGTCCAAACTGGAACTAACTAATAGTTCTACTGAACTCCAATAGAACACTCTAGAACTTAAGAACTCCTAAGAACTTTCCAAAAACTTCTCGAGTTAACTTCCTGTTAACTCTTATTAATATAGGTGGGAGAGTCCATTATCTGAGTAATAGGTGTGTTTCGCCATAACACTATCTATCTATCTATCTATCTATCTATCTATCTATCTATCTATCTATCTATCTATCTATCTATCTATCTGTTTTTTATATAATCATATCGCCCCTCTCACTGTTTTGCAGGGGGTTACATCGGAGGAAAGCTATGAGAAAAGTGACAGGTTATAGGGGGTGTCAGGAAGTGGGTAAGAGAAGGATGAGAATACTGATAACAGTGTAGTGGACGAGAAAGGAACATGATAGAGAGGATGCAGGTTAATAAGATAGGAGATGACTATTGACTTTTCTTGGAGATTGTAGCTGTCGAGGAAGCAAGGGAATTCCACAGGCAGGAAGTGCGAGGTTAGTTTGATTTTCAACTTAATGCACCCTTTAAATTGCAACTGATTCGTTGCTAAATAACGTGAAAACCGAAAGAAACCCATGAAAGATAATTTGTTACTAATTTCGGTTAAGGACAACCGACACAGACGTAAGCCTGATGAGGAATACTCAAACAATTTACTTAGCTCATGCTATATATTACCTATATATTAAGTCGGTGAAAGGTTTCTTTTCCTTCCTGGTAGCAGTTAAGCCAACATCTGTGCGAAGTAACGTTTGGCTCTTGATCATTACCCAAGTAAACTGGATTCTTGCCTCATACAACAACTGGGTACCATTGTAATCTACTTCCCAAGAACACCTGTCACTGTCTACAACGCCATTAATATTTTCTTTTTGCCGGATGAGTGGGCCAACGACCAAAGCAAATGACGTCACATCACCGTGATGACGTAATATAAATAAAGGCCACTTAGCTTTTCTGCCAGTCACTCCTTCATGTCAGCTGCATAATAACATCTCCAGGTGGTCAGTGAAAGAGATACGAAGCATCAAGTAAATTAGATGTAAAATAACATGGCGGCCATCCGACTTCAAGTGGTGTCAAGGTTTCTTTTGCCGAGCGGTCACATATAAAAATTGGCACAAGACACCTAACAACATAAACTTATCGACTTCAAATATAATATAATAATCTCTCACTATATATATATATATATATATATATAAAGTAACTCTGGAATTAGAACCATAGAGACACCAAACAGATATCATTGCAAAAAGTCATAGCAATTCACTGATTAATCCATAATAACTAACATCTTGGAAAAGAAAATGTCATTATATATATATATATATATATATATATATATATATATATATATATATATATCAAGTCCGTGAACGGCGAGGATAATCCAACAAGATCTACTTAATATAATATTTTCCGGGAAAATATTTCTACCGAACGGAACGAATATAGTGTGGTTTGATGAAATGAGCTAATTTAGCTCATAGAAATGAATTACAATTTATAACCAATCTAAATGATGTGTTGAGCTTTGTGGTAGAATCGCCGACTGACACCAATTCGGTCGGGTTTCAATCCTGGGTTAAAAGCAATCGGAGTATAACCGTACTGATGAGCTGTGATACAGCGAAACAGATCTGTCTGCGGATGACTATTTACACTCTCACACCCCGAATGAGCACTCTGGAAGAATGGTTGACTTTGAAAAACAGTAGTTACTTTAGCATATACGTAGCGTTCATTCAGCAATGAATTAGAACACTCTCAGCTATTGGGCGTGTATAATGATAATATACATGCTAAAAGATCTGCCTCCTTCTACCGAGCGCCCATAGCTCAGAGGGAGAATCGCCGACTGACACCAATTCGGTTGGGTTTCAATTCTGTGTTAAGAAGCAATCGGCTGTCTAACCATACTGATGAGCTGTGATACAGCGAAACAGATCTGTCTGCGGATGACTATATATATATATATATAT
The DNA here is from genome assembly GCA_037127315.1 of Ascarosepion bandense. Lineage (NCBI taxonomy): Eukaryota > Metazoa > Mollusca > Cephalopoda > Sepiida > Sepiidae > Ascarosepion > Ascarosepion bandense. The sequence continues at coordinate 2,348,574 of JBBBDQ010000976.1, read as the reverse complement.
ATATATAAACAAAGAGTTCGTCTCTTTAACAGAGCAAATTCATGTCGACTTTGAAGTTCCTAAGGACACTGTTGTAATGTTCTCACTTATCAGGGATGTTTGTACATGTGAAAACAGCCCCGGCGAGTGAGAACATCACACCGGTGTCCAACGCTCTATTTTGAGCATGATATCGAGCATTTTACGATAAAAATCTGCTTGTTAAAATACGTTTTATCAGTAAAGACAGTACAAATCAACAAAATTGGCGCTAAACATTATCACAATTAAACACTATATCCGGTCTACTTCATTGTTGAAAAACGCAGCATGAACTGACTGACATACACACCTAGACAACCTCTGAGTTTTGGATATATATTAAGGCCCTTGACGAACGTAAATACACTACCGGCCATAGTTATTAGGCTACTCCAGTGTTTAAAAAATGATGTATTTCATACTATTTTTTAGTATTTATGGCCAAATGAATAATTGTAAATGAAAATAGAATGGTTCTTTTGTTAATACTGCACAATAACATGTGCATCAAATGAATTTATAAATATTTAATAATTACCTATATCGCAGTTTCATCTATGAAAGAATGAAGAAAATTTAGGGTGATTCGGACGAGTTCATCTTTGCTTCTATGCCTTGTAAAATTTTGCAAATTAATAATAACAAAAAAACCATTCTATTTTCATTTAGAATTATCACTTGGCAATAAATACTAAAAAAAGTATGAAATGCATCATTTCTTTTAAAAAACAGGGGTTGCCTAATTATTATGGCCGGTAGTCAGGTTGTTACTAACACCTGGTTCCAAGAACACCCACGACGTTTATGGACATGGAGAAGCCCAGGAGGGGACACGAAGAACCAAATAGATTATATAACAATAAACAAGAGATTCAGGAACGCAGTAGTCCAATGCAAAACGTACCCAGGTGGTGACTGCGGAAGTGACCACGTCCCAGTCATCTGCAAACTAAAAGTGAAACTCCGAAGACTGAAGAAGCCCAGCACATCACCAAGGCTGCAATACGACACGGTAAAGGACGACTTCACCCTGCAGAAAGAATACAATAACAGTGTGAGAAAGAAATATGAAGAACAAATTGGAAAAGGGCATTCAAAATGGGATTCACTAAAAGAAGCGATGGTGACCTCAGCGAACAACATAGCCCCAAAGGAAATCAGACGCAGAAGAAAAAACGAGTGGATGATCGAAGAGATCCTCCACATGATGCAAAGAAGACAAAAAATAACGCCAAGACACGAAGCAGAGTACAAGAAACTTCACAGGGAGATAAGGAACAAATGCAGACAAGCTAAAGAGGAATGGCTCAACAACAAATGCGCAGAAGTAGAGAGACTGAGCAGGACCAACAAAGCGGAGTTGCATAAAGAGATAAGAGAACTGACAGGACAAAAAACCTGCTCCTTAACAGGATGCATAAAATCCAAGGAAGGAACAATTATATTAGAGAAAGAGGAAATACTCCAGTGATGGGAAGAATATGTAAAGGATCTTTTTTGCGACAAGAGAGAACAACCGAGAATACACAAGGAGATGGATGGACCGGAAATACTAAAATCCGAAGTGGAAGCTGCAATGGCCAAAATGAACAGAAACAAAGCACTTGGCCCAGACGGCATAGTGATAGAGCTGCTGACAGCCTTAGAAGAATATGGCATAGAAAAAATTACCGACATAATAAACGAAATTTATAGCAGCGGAATAGTACCAGACAACCTATGCAAGTCGATATTTATAGCACTGCCGAAGAAACCTGGTGCAAACGAGTGCGAACTACACAGAACTATCAGCTTAATGAGTCACATTACAAAACTGATTGTCAGAATCCTGATGAATAGAGCGAGAAGCAGAATCAGGCCAGAGATAGGGCAGGAACAGTGCGGGTTCGTCAAAAACACTGGAACAAGGAATGCCATATTCATGATTAGGATGCTCTCTGAAAGGGCATTACAAATGAAGAAAGACTTGTACCTATGCTTCATTGACTACGCGAAAGCATTCGACAAGATACGACACAAAGAATTGATGGAGATGTTCGGCAGCCTCGACATTTTCGGGAAAGACATAAGAATAATCAAGAATCTCTACTGGCAGCAAACGGCATGCATACGGACAGGTAACGATCTCAGTAGATACACAAAGATAGGAAAAGGCGTAAGACGAGGATGTGTCTTTTCACCGGATTTGTTCACCCTATACAACGAGAATATTTTGTACAAAAAATTAAGTACCTAGGAAGTGTTCTAACAGGAGATGGAAAGTGCGAGACGGAGATCCGAAGGCGAATTGGTATGGAAAAGGACGCGTTCCAGAAGATGAGCAAAATACTAACACACAGGAAAATCTCAATAGAAACAAAGAAAAGATTGCTGGACTGCTACGTGATGTCAGTTCTTCAATACAGCAGTGAATGCTGGACAATATAATCGAAAATGAGGACAAAACTGGAAACGGCCGAAATGTGGTTCTACAGAAGGATGCTGCGGATATCGTGGACTGAGCATGTAGGCAACGATGAGGTGTTGGAAAGAATGGCAACAATAAGGAAATTGATGCTGAGCATCAGGAAGAGACAACTGAAGTTCCTGAGACGTGCAATGAGGAAAGAGAGTTTGGAGAACCTGATAATGACTGGCCAGGTAGAGGGAAAGAGAGACAGAGGAAGGCAGCGGATAACATATTTGCAGAGTTTGATCAGGTGGATGACGGAACGGGGGTTGCCAGGAGCAACGGGAGCAAACATGCTAGGAGCCACAAGGGATAGGGAAACATAGAGAACCATGATCGCCTACGTCCTGAAGGGACAGGGCACATAGAAGAAGAAGAAAGAAGTATACATACATACATTGTGACTGCAAAAGTACTATCCTATACTGTCATACCTTACTTTTTACAGATGCCTGGCACGTATGTGGCTCATCTTCCCGACCAACACACTAAAAAAGAAGTCAACACAACAAAAGCAATTAACCATCTGTAGAACTACTTTCATACAAAAATATCAATTTACACCAAGATCCATATAATTTAGAATAGGACTTGGACACAACAGCAGATTGAAAAAAAAAAAGCCACGAGGTGTGAGGACATCATAGTGGTGCCTTCATGAAATTTTGAAGTCGGCATGATTCTTCTCAGTTAAGTGATAAACTTCTACATATCAAGCCTATTAACACTGTATCTCTATCTTGATATCGAACACTTAACGACAAAAAAACCTGCTTGCCAAAATATATATTTTATTATACTGTACTGCTTGGCATTCGAACTGGAAGCTGAAATACGAACATTTCAGAGAGCTTAGGTGTCAATTTGGGAACACTGCAGAGGATCCAGAAAGAGTTGAATGATATATGCAGTCAACATTGTTGTGTTTAGAGTGATCATTAGTGAGGGCGACGTTGTGCCTCTATTCATCTTCAGACAGGGCCTCAAACTCAACACGAAGACCTATATCAAGTGCCTTGAAGAGGTAGTGCTACACTGGACCAAGAGGTTGGTAAATGTTTGATTTGTTCCCCGAAGGCCTTCACCTCTTCAAATCTTTCGAAAACATCCTGATTTCTGTGCAAATGTATATGCTGAACTCAAATCGATAATTGTTTATTGAAGAATTCTACCTTTTTTCATGTTATCGACCAGAAAATATCGAACTTCTTGTCGCTGTTTATCTCGCCCCGTAATCACGCTTCAAAAATGTTATTCACTGTAGAATGACTTCACGCGTAGTTTGCCGATTTTTCGGCCTTTTTACTTCCTTTTTGACAATTACTACGCAGAAATTGAGTTCCGAAACCAAACAAATCGCGGAGTAATTGCTCAAAGGAAGTAAATAAGACAAAATAAGTATCCTACGCCGCAAGTCATTCAGCGGTTGATCACATATGAGAACGGTGGTAAGGGGTGAGATATAGTCTGATTTTTGTATCAACCTTGCGCAGATAGCACAAGTAAAAAAAAAAAAAAATTGAAATGGGCGTCGAGACACCAAACATCTGTTTTAGCTAATTTGAGGGCACTGAATCTGAAAAAGGATCTTACTTTTTCTTGGTTAGCTACGGTTTTCGCTCTACAGAAATGCTTCACTTTTAATTTGTTTCTTGTATATGTGATATTGACTGATGGCAATATTTCTCAAAGGAAAATCGTAGAAACCTCTCAATTCGTGTTTAAACCAACAAATATTGGTCTGCTTATTGAAAAATATTATTTTTCATTAACAATCAGGTCCTATGTCTCTAAAAAATAACCCGATTGAATATACCAATACATTCCACTTGATAACCTGATGGAATCGTTCTCGTTACCCATCACTCACATCACTGCAATTATCCGAAAATTTATCTAGATGGCCATGTTAAAAATGAACCTTAATACTCATATTAGCGTATTACTGATAAATTGTATTGTTGATAATGTTTATCATTTAATTAGAATTTTGGCGATAAATCTGATAAATTCGATGCTACTCTTTTAAGATTCGTGACTAAAAAACACATTTTTTCTCATAAAATTTGTTTATTTCAAGTGGCTGACATAAATTGCTCGATGGGTTTCTACGGCTTTTATTAACTAAAAGTTGCAATCAGCCGTAAATTGATCTTTTTTTTAAAAATGAGCAATTTTGTTACAGCAAGAACGGTAGCTGATCATGAAAATCTAAGGTCATTTTCAAAATCAGCACCTTCAAATTTAAAATATATTTGGTTGCTTTTGTATCAACCTTGTGCAGATAACACTAGTCAAGAAAAAAAAAACTGAAATGGTGTCGAGACACCAAACATCATTTTTAGCTAATTTGAGGGCGGTGAATCTGAAGAAGGATCTTACTTTTTCTTGGTTAGCTACCAAAAATGACTATAGATTTTTATAATTAGCTACCCTTTTTTCTGTACAGAAATGCCTGATTTTTGGGAAAAAAGCACTTTTTGATTTGTTTTCTCTATAGATGATCTTGACCGATGGCAATATGTCTACGACTTTTATTAAGTAAAAGTTGCGATCAGCCGTAAATTGATCTTCTTTTTAAAAAAAAAAGAGCAATTTTGTTACAGCAAAAACGGTAGCTAATCATGAAAATCTAAGGCTATTTTCAAAATCAACACCTTCAAATTAGCTAAAAAACGTGTTTTATTTCTTGGCACGAAAAATCGTGTAGACCAGTTTATTTAATACCGAAATCTAAATAATATATTTTATGTCAAGTCGTAAATATTATCATTTCCAAAAATGATAATATTTACGACTTGACCCATACCTTGGGGGATAAGATGTGGATTCATAGCCTTCCCATGGTTAATTGCACATAAGTGAACATAACAAACCCAACTAAAATTGGAATTGGCTTCTCCGAGTAAAAATTCCGAGCTATTAGATCATTCGCATATGCTAACGTACAAGACCTGGTATTCCCAAGCAGTCACCCATTCAGATACTGACCAGGCTCGACGTGACTTAACTTCAGTGATCGTACGGGAACCGTTATTTAAACGTGACGTGGCCGTAAGACTTTCAGTGATGTAACGGTCAGTTTTTAATCAACACCTGAAGATTGCGTTGTACATGACACTTAGAGTTGTGCTACCAGTACGGAAAAATGTATATTTAATACTCATATAAATTACAACTCTGTTATTATACATTTAGCACTATTTTATTAACACCAATACACAATGTGCGATATCATATATATATATATATATATATATATATATATATATATATATAGTCTCATTACAATTGACCACTCTAGAGAGAAAAAAAAAAAAAAGAAAAAGTTTCCACTTCTGCGATATATGCATTACTCTTGATGAATAGATTGAGTTCTTTCGGTGACTAGCAGGTGTATACACTGCTTATATACAACACGTTAAAATTTCCTTTCCACCCCTGCTTCCAGGCGCCTATGGCTTAGGATATAGCGACTCCGACTGACACCAAATCGGTCGAGTTTCGATCCTGGCCAGAAGCAAGTGGATGTGACTAGCCATACTGATGAGCTGTGATACAGCGAAACAGGCTTGTATGTAGATGAGTAATATTGAACAATTTCCGGTTAGCAATTACTGAACATCTGATAAATAGCAGAAATTGCGTGACTGACTTTAGTGTGGACAAGTTCCCTGTGCTGTCTAGTTGACATTCACTGTTTCACTTACAGGCGTTGGAGTCTCTATATATTAAATCTAGGACCCCGTCTCTCGAAACAGGCTTGTATGTGGATGACTAATATGGCAAACTGTTTGATCCGTCTAACTCTCGACCTAACTCTTTTTGACAAAAAAAGGCTCTAATTTACTCTGAATTGTTTAAGCATATATATATATATATATATATATATATATATATATATATATATTGGTAAATTTTGTGTGAGAAGTAAGTGGGGGTAGAGAAAATGACAAATCAGAATTGGATGTTGTAAATTAGATATTGAACAAAAAGAGAAAAATAATAAATATTCATAGCTCTATATCTATATTGAGCACTGTTTTAAATTAATGTTTTGAACGTAGTTAATATTTTCTTCGTTCTTTATTCACTTGGATATATATATATATATATATATATATATATATATATATATATATATGTGTGTGTGTGTGTGTGTGTGTGTGTGTGTGTGTGTGTGTGTGTGTGTGTGTGTGTGTGTGTGTGTATTCTGAATTGTCTCCTGTTCTCTCTAAACTCTACAATAAGTGCTCTGTTATCCTACTTGTTTGAAACCCCCTTCTGTAGTTCCAGTCTTTAAGAACAATGACGAACCGTTTGATCCATCTAACTATTGATCTGTTAGCCTCCTACCTCTTTTAGGCAAAGTGTTAGAGGGTCTAATTTACTCTGAATTGTTTAAGCATTTCATATCGGAGGGTCTTCTTTCAGATAAGCAATATAGCTTTCGCTTCTCTAAGTCAACTCCTGACATCTTAACAATCATTGTTGAAAGAGTTCATCAATCATTGATAACAATGGTGAAATTCGAGCCGTTGCTTTGAATATCACGATGGCATTTGACAGGATTTGGTATTCTGTTTTCACAAACTGAAATGTTATGGTATTTCTTGACGAATTTTGAACTGATTAAATCTTTCTTATTAAATTATGAACTGAATGTTGTCTTGAATGGCCATCTTTTCTAGATCTGTTTGCATAAATGCGGGTGCTACCCAGTATATAATGGATATTAGTACCGTATTTTGGAGTTTTCAAAGTTTTTATACATAATTTCCCGTGTTACTCTCTGGGTTAAAAAAGTTTTTCTAATATTGCCCCTTTCAATATCTTCACTATCCAAGTTGAACTGGGCACCTCAGCGTGGTGTAATAGTTAGAAATCTTGACTCGCTAGAACCTGTTAGAACTGAGTAGTGAGTTCGATTCTCATTGAGTGTACCATACTTTCGGCCTTGTGCCACATCTAAGCGGCGCTTAGAAAATCACCTATTCAACTCGAACTGCTTTTATAGGTGGAGACACTTGGGAAAACAAACTTTTTTTTGTACAATGTCGTGCCTAAAGTGGTCAACAACAACAGGGCTATGCAGTAGATCGATAAATAGCTGGCTTTCAGATGGGATTGAAGTTATAGGGAGATGTTTAATTTTTATTGATTCGGCCTTGTGTCATACATACCCGAACTCTCTACAGCTTAGGATTTGTTCGTAATCATCAGAAGGTTGTCGGCAGGTTGAAATGTGAGGATAAAAGTATACATTTTGCATGTTAAAATAGAAATTTATTAATGAAAAGAATAGCATGAATTGTAGAAGTTAATGTTCAATAAGAAACAAGTAATGAGCTAATGGTATCAAGAGTTGCAGAAATGTTCACAGTAGTAATTGTTGGAAAGAGTTTATGTGTGCGTATGTAACTATGTATGAGCGGTTGTTAGGTAGGAGTGCTTTTGGAGTATTCGTTCAGTCGTAAAATGTCCGTTTGTTATCAAGTATAAGATGAGGCATATGGGAATGTTGAGAATGGAGAAGTAAAGGACACGAGAAAGGAGAAAGGGAGCGAATTTGCGACGCGACTTTACGTCCAGGTCGACTTGAAGTTTCTCCTGTTACATTTTAGTGTATTGTCTTTCTCGCTGTACCCATCTGACTGACTGGTTGACACTGACCAAAGCCTTTATAGCCATTTAGTTTTTTCGCACTGGATCGCTAAATCTTCCAAGCCTTGCAAATCGCTTCCATTGGTCAAAAAATCAATTTAACATTTACTCGCGAAATCCGGTTTCAACTTTTTCTTTCATCACGTGGTCAATTATTTGCTATTTGCCAAAACCAGGAATTTTTTAAAAGTAAAGAAGAAAGTTTCTTTTAATTCTTAATATCCTATCCACCACAGGATTCGATCAAAAATCGGGGTTAAATCAAAATAAAACTCACCAATTTCCAACCAAATATCGATGCCCTTTGCTACTGCTAATCAAGCTAAACATATCGATTAACGATGTCAAACAATTAAAAAGAAGTTGGTTTTGTTTGTATGGCATATCAACCTCGGCGGGTCATTTATTGCCAACTAAATTGTTATTTATTTATTGCTGGTAATACATTTTCTTTCAACAATTTATTGTTGTTTTTACATAAGTTTTGTGTCTAGTAATACTTTTTTCTTATTCGAGCATCAAGATTCATTGGGATTTGTTTTTAAGAGCAGGGTCCCCAAGTCCTACCCTGTTATTTAACCCATAACTGGAGGGAAGGGACGGATTAATACCTTTCCCAATGGTACCAGTGCTTAAGTGAATGCAGAGTATTCAACTGGAATTCGAACTCGGCTCACCGATTTCTCTTTCCGAGCCGATATCCACTTCACCACAACGCTCATCCGTCACTATATGCGTACAGCACCTAGTATTCCCAAGCGGTCACCCATCTAAGTACTGACCAGGCCCAACGTTGCTTAACTTCCGTGATCGATAAATAAAAAGAAATAATAATTTTATGTTAATAGGTTTATTATTACTGTAATATGTATGAAGCTTTTTTTCATTATTACTATTATCATTAATATTTTCTTCATATTTCGATTTCTGCTATATCATACCAAATCTGCGGAAAGACCTAAGGCAAGTTGTGGTTTGTTATGGCGATATTTCATTTGTTTTTCTACCTTCCATAACATCCCTAGCGTTACATAGACAAAGTTCTTCTTAGTGTGTGGGCTGTACTTATCAAGACAATGTTTTCTCTTAAGCTGGGATTCTTACAATGTGTTGTTGTGTTCCTACTGTTATCATTCCAAGCGAATTTACTTTTATGACTGGCACTGTTCTTGTTTTCAATTTCCATACTTTTTTCTATTTCTATTTCCAGGTCTTTATACTTTGGTATTTTTTCAAATTTATTATTATTACTAGCAGTATAGCCCGGCGTTGCTTGGGTGGAATGAAAGCTTTAAAACTAATCCATGGTCCTGGACTCTTTAGATGTTGGCACGAAAGACTAAAAAGCAATAGTTGTTTCCAGTTAAAGCGAAACTGTAGACTGAAAGACAAATGAATGGATGTAAGTCAAATTTTGATTTCCTGATATCGATATCGAATAAGTTTTTTTCGTCGTAAACTGAATTTTGAAGGCTAAATAAGTCGTCTGAGTAAATGGTATCATGGCTGAGACTAAGAGCTACAATTATACCTACTTAGAGCCAAACTCGAAGCAAAAACTAAAATAAAAGGACTGAAAAAAATACAGACATACAGGCAGATAAACAGACACACACACAAACATCTTGCCTTTTATATATATATATATATATATATATATATATATATTTTTTTTTTTTTTTTTTAAAATCATTTCACCCCGAGCAAGGCAGAAACGCCACTGATGTGCAGGAGGTTACATAAATGTAGAAAGATTAATTAGAAAAGAGTGAGGAGTACAAGCTAGTTAGAAAGGAACAATAGAAAACTGAGAAAGCAGGTGCAATGACAGGTACATGGGCGGAGAGAAAGGGAAGGTTATACAGGGGAGGGGAGAGAGCTAGAGGCCAGTGGTTAGTAGGTGAGTATTAACTTTGCTTTTAAATTTCTGGAGGTCGTAGCCGTCAGGAAAGCAAGAATACGGGAGTGAGTTCCACAGGCGGGAAGTGCGAGAGAGGAAGCTGCAGGAGTAGAATTGTCGTCTGCGTTTGGCTAACCTGACTGTGAATGGGTGGGACCCATTTGCCAGTCTGGTTGAACGGGTAAACACCTGTTGAGGAGGCATCAGTGACTTGAGCTCATCCGAGCAGAAGCCATGAAAGTATTTATAGAAGAGACAGAGGGAGGCCACATTTCGACGATGGGAAAGTGGCTGCAGACGAGTCGCCAGATCAGTACCTATCGCATTACAGACTCTCCTTTGGAGCTTGTCAAGAACACTGAGGAGAACGGCAGGGGCACCTGACCATAAATGGCAGCAGTACTCCATGCACGGACGGATGGTTGACTTGTATATATGCAGGATGGATTCAGGTGGAAAAAACATCCTGGATCGACATAGTGACCCAATCTTCTTAGCAGTAGATTTTGCTATGGATTCAATATAGTGCTTCCATTTGAGGTCTGAGGACAGGGTAAGTCCGAGGAGGCGTAGTGTATTACTCTCCGGGAGAATCATCTGGTCCATGCTTATGGGAGGCAGAAGAGGTTGCCTGTAATGGTTGACAGACAACAGCTTGGTCTTAGAGGAATACTCGATTTTCTGTACTATTGTAAGAACTGCAACCATGAAACTTCTGAATATCGTTTCTTATGTCTTTGTCTATGAGTGTATCAAATTTGATTAAAATCGGATCACTCCTTCTATAACCCGATTTTTTCGATTGTCGATTTTCGATATTTATCGGGGGTACCTCGACACAAAATCTAGTTAAGAACACTCGCAGACGCTTAGAGTACAACTATGTATATTTTCAAGAATTCTCGGAGTCTATAGGTAACGGAAACACACACACACACACACACACACACACACACACACAGAGCGACAAAGTTCCATTTATAAATAAGTTTAGATTATTATTATTGTTGTTGTTGTTGTTGTTGTTTTTGTTGTTTCCTTGTATTTCTGTTGTAAATAATAATAATAATAATAATAATAATAATAATAATAACGTCTTTACTATTGGTCGAAGAAACTACTGAAATATACCCGATGCAAAAGAAATCGGCAAGTCATTGCCCTAATTTGCATTGAATATCACCATAAACCATAATTAAAAATAAATAAATAAATAAATAAATAAATAAGGGGAGTGTTGACAATAGCGGTGCAAAAATGTGCTAACTGAATAAATAATTGAATTTCTGACTAACCTATGGTGGTCTATTCCCTGAGCAACATGGCCTTGTGTCTGACTAAGATGAATAATATAAATATTTATCCGTGCATATTTAATTGCTTGTTATGAAGCACCTGACACAGTGACCTACTCCACATCGACATCGCACGCAGAAAAAAAAAATAAAAAATAAAAAATTTAGATGTTCAGCCGTTAATAAAATTTTATTATCTATTGTTAACGTACATCGCACTCCAAGGATTATCTCCCTTACAGATCAGCAATTTCGGTTCGGATAATAGCCTTATGACGTCATCTCCTTAGCTCCAACCGACTCTGACGTGATGGTAAATGTCTTCTTAACAGGACATGAATACAGTAAAAAAACAAATTGTATGTGAAATAAAAATGTATAAAAAATCTGTTTTAACAAGCGTAAAACGAAATAAAAAATGAACAAAAGAATAAAGTGATAAGGAAAACAAAAATCTTAGCAGATAAAAACGGATGAAAAAGGAAATATAAAAGGAAAATTGTACATCTTATGTCGTTATTCACAAAGTAAAGTTTTCTTATTCTTTTATGAGCCTTGTCCTCTTCAGGACGTGATCCACCACTTCCTGCCCTTCGTAGTTCTAAGTAATATTTGTTTTTTCTTTTTACTATCTCTCCTAACCCCAGTTCTGCCAACCAATTACCCTATTTGACATCATATAAGACACACGGGTGTATAAGACGCACTCCAATTTCAGCAAAGCAAATCAAGAAAAAATTAGTAATTTGTAAACTTAGTAAAATTATTAGTAAATGGTACAACCCAGGCTATGGTACAACCCAGGCTATATTTTTGAGGTATGATTTTAGTTAAGCAACCAATGATTACAATTAAACAAAAAATAATTGGAAAAATAACACGAGCCTATAAAAACTTTATTATATCCAAAAGTAGGAAAACAAAATAAAAATCAAGTAATACAATTGAGAAAAAACAGTACAATTACCATTAAAATTTTATTCATCTTCAAATCTATAAAATTCGTCGTCTTCGTGATCAAAACTCTGATACTCATTTTCAATGCGTCGTTAAATAACGCGTCATCTTCCATTCCATTAAGAGCATTGCTATTGCCACACTTTTTAAAAGATTTCATAATAATTTCTGATTATCCCGAGATTCTTTTACCCATTTGCAGACCTGTGCAATGCGGGGTCTTTTTTCATTTTTCCACTAAGTTTAAGGTCGTCATCAGACATTACCGTCCACGTGTTCTTTACTCCTTCATGTTTTCCTATTAATATTAAACGTGATGAAATTAATATAATGAATATTATCAATGTTGACACTTTTAATCTGCATAATGATATTTACCATACTCCCCCACTGGAGCGAGATGTGGCACAATGTCTTTTTTTAAGGTGAGGACCTGACCGCGTACGGATGGGCACAAGGACAAAAATTCCCCAGTCCCCTTGAGTTGGCCCCAGTGACGAGAATTCGGTTCACACCTCTGGTGCAATAGGGCAGCGCGTCCGCGGAACACTGTTCCTCGGGACCGGGCATCTATTTACTGTAATTTTTCTCAACTGCGACCCTGTCGTCGCGGACGGAGCTACAACTGAGCCGCACTCTGTCTTCGAGGACAGAGACGCAACTGAGAGATGATTTGGGTCCCTATACGACACAAAAATGTGCCAGGTAATAGACTTTTAAATAATGACAATAGGTATATGAAAATTTCTCTAAAGTCTACGCTGCCAGGTAGCTAATTTCAGCAAATTTTAAACCTACATATAACATATAAGACGAAGGGTGATTTTAAAAGATATTTTCAGTAAAAGAAGTTCGTCTTATATGCCGTCAATACGATACATATGCCCGTTAGGTAGTTTATTCGCTGTTCTCCTTTGTTTCTCATTCCTTCAGCATATCCTTGTGAGTTTCAAATTTTCCAATCCGTCTTTCCGCATTATGCGCCATAGAAATTTTAGTTGTCTCTTTCTAATCCTAATTATCATTCTTGGTTTCCATTATCATTAAAACTTCTTCACTCCTCACATGTTCAGTTCATGGTATTCTATCTGTTCCTGTTGTCTCAAGCTTCCTCTTCATCCGTGAGGAAATTGTCCAGCATTTACTACCATATAAGAGTATTAATATTACATTGCGCTTTACCTCTTACTCTGCAACCCTACCGCCTCGAGTGTCTCTCGGGCCTTGTACAGAGGTAGTCAGTCAGCTAAGTGCCATACGTGATACACGCTTAGGCGATCATGTCTCAGACTGACTCAGTATAAGATTATCTCGCAGTAGATTGCCATTGCTTTCTACAGTAGACTGGTTGCCAGCCAAGGCTATAGAACCCAATCCGCCCTGTTATTTAACCCATAACGAGAGGGAAGAGACGGATTAATACCCTTCCTAAGGATATTTGCGCGTAAGTGAATGCAACGAATTCAACTGGAATTCGAACTCGGCTCTACGGTTTCTCGTTCCGAGTTGATATCCACTGCACCACAACGCACATCCTGTACAGAGTTAACATCATCTTTTTTTTTAAAAAATTTCTTTCTGTTTTGCTTAGATTTGTAATCCATCTTTGGCTATTCTACTGAGCCTTCGTATTTCGGTATAACATTTTTATACTCTGTTAAAATGTTATCTTAATTTTTGTACTTCTTTTGATATCTCCAATTCGTAGTTCGAATCTTTGATCTTTTCTCTTGCTGACTATCAATAGCCATAAAAAAAATCCAGCAAACTTTTATAGTAAGCAAAAAATCATTTGTCTATATTTTTGAGATGAGGTAGTATTTACAGTATTTATATTATTCGGACTATTGTCCCCATCTTTGTTGCCATTTGTATGACGTTTCGGCCGTTGTTCGCTGCGGTCTTCTTCAGGTGCTAGGAATTTCGAACAGAACCCTTTATTACAATCACTGGGGTATATCATCTCCATCCCTTTTTCGTAAAGCCTCTTCTGGTAGTCATTAAGAACACATAACCCAGTGAATATAGACGTTGGTTAGTCCTTGTGACTTGACCCAAAGTATTGTGAGTTCAATACCAGGCTACAGCAGTGGTGAACAAGTAACTTACAGGGTTAGAGGGAGATAACTCAAGCCTATCCAAAGAGGCTCAACGCAATTATAAAAACGAACGAATATTAAATTTACACCCAAAATTTGATTTCCAAAGGCTATTATCGAAAACTTTGCATATCCTGGAATTGCGTGCAGCGTGTCTTTATAAAGTCTGAGGAAACTGATCAAAACAAAAACAAAAGAAGCAATGGAAGGTCTGGAACAAGTGAACTGTATTTGAAAGCCGTGTTCTTAAGAAATAGAAAGAAATACACAATGACAGGTGCATTAGTCTCTTCACTTAATCCATCTACTGTCCTGGCAGTGGTCGGAAAGAGCGACACTGAGATCCGAAGGCGTATTGGTATGACCAATGATGCATTTCAGGAGCTGAGTAGAATGTTGAGTGTTGTGGAGTAGTTTTCGCACTGAAAGTTATAATCGTGCTATGTCGGACTTAACGCACCCTAAATGTTAGGAACTTAGTAATCTTTTACTGAAAGCTGACTCCTTAGTATTCGGCTAACTGCCGACTAATATCAACTGCCTAGTAGTTCTACTGAACGCCAATAGAATTCTAAAGAACTCTCTAGAACTTCTAAGAATTTCTATGAACTTCCTAAGAACTTCTCTAGTTAACTTCCTGTTAACTCTTATTAATATAGGAGGGAGAGTCCATTATCTGAGGAATAGGTGTATTTCACCATAAAACAGGAATATTTCGCTGGAAACAAAGAAGGGAGTGCTGAACTGTTATCTGATGTTTGTCCTCCAATATGGCAGCGAATGTTGGACAATCTCATCAAACACAAAGTAAAGACTTGAAGCAGCCGAAATGTGGTTCTACAGAAGGATGTTGAGGATACCATGGACAGAACACGGGAGCAACACGAGGTTTGGAGAGGGTGGAAACAAAAAGGAAACTGATACTTACCACCAGGAAAAGACAGCTGAAGTTTCTGGGACATATAATGAGGAAGGAGAGCTTGGAGAATCCGATGCTCACGAGACGGATAGAGGGAAGAAGAGACAAGAGAAAACAACGCGTGGCATAATTGATGGACTTGAGTAGATGGATGGCGGAGCGGGGTTTGAGCCGGATAACAAGGGAAGTGTTGTTAAGAGATACAAGGGATAGGGAGATGTGGAGTGCCATGAGCTCCTACCTCCCGAAGGGACACGGCACACAGAAGAAAATGAAAGAAGAAGACTGTTCGCCTAAGCCTCATCAGTAGTTTCAATTAAAGGGTGGCTGTCAAGAAGGCATTGTTAAAGCGAGGGAAATGACTGAGATTCGCCAGAATAACTGACCTGAATATGAGTGGCAAGTTCGTGGAATAATGAATTCAATTTTATTTGGTTGTTCAAATCTTCGTCTATATGTGCGAAAGTGGTCAAGAACGAGGCACAACAGTGTCATTTGTAAAACACGATGGAGGTCCTATCAACGTTTAAAACTGCATTTCTGTTGGTAGTGGTGGAAATCTTGTCAAAATGGATTGGCCTACCTAATATTATTGAAGCAGTGCTCGACCATATTGGCAGAGAATTAATAAGAAATATGCAACACTCAAGAAAAAGTTTTGGAATGTCCTTCAGTAAGTCTGTAGAACTGTTCCTGAAGACTACTTGAATTACTAGAATCTTACCTAAGTTTAGTTTGCGTTGAAAAAAGATTATCATACCAGAAGGAGATCTTCAAGTTCGGTAGAATTCTACAAACATTGTTTTTGTTTCGTGTACTATATTTATGTGCGTTGTGGTGCATTGGATATCGGCTCGGAACGAGAAATCGGGGGAGCCGAGTTCGAATTCCAGCCGAATTCATTGCATTCACTTACGCGCAAATACCCTTGGGAAAGTTATTAATCCGTCTCTTTCCTCCAGTTATGGGTTAAATAACAGGACAGATTGGGTTCTATAGCCTTGGTCGGCAACCAGTCTACCGCAGAAAGCAATGGCAACCTACTGCGGGATAATCTTCTGCCCAGTCAGTCATGTCTCTTTCGAGACATGATCGCCCAAGCGTGTATCAAATATGGCACTTAACTGACTGACTATATTTTCATTCAGGTTCTCACATGTTTCAATAAATCGTAGGACCTAATTTATCGATTTCCTCAGTCAGTCAGTTAAGTATCATACGTGATGCATGATTGGGTGATAATGTCTCGAAAGAGACAGGACTGACTGGGCAGAAGATTATTCCGCAGTCGATTACCATTACTTTCTCCGATAGACTGGTTGTCAATTAAGGCTACAGAACCGAATTTGTCCTGTTATTTAACCAATACCTGAAGAGAAAAAACGGATTAATACCTTTCCCAAGGGTACTTGCGCGTAAGTGAATGCAACGAATTCAACTGGGATTCGGACTCGGCTCTCTGATTTCTCGTTCCGAGCCAAGAAAGGAGCATGAGAGAGAGAGGATGCAGGTTAGTGAGATAGGAAACGACTATTGACTTTACATTTAAATTCTTGGAGATTGTAGCTGTCGGGGAAGCAAGGAAATGGAAGGGAAGTGCGAGAAAAGAAGCTGATGTAGAAGTTGTGGTTACATTTTATTGGTTTCACAGTAAAAGGGTGGGACTTAGTTGGTTATCTTGTGGCTCGAGTAAATTCATATATAGGGGGCACCAGTGAGCTAAGTTCATCGGAGCAGAAGCCGTGAAAGTATTTGTAGAAAAGACAAAGAGAAGCCACATTCCTCCGTGAGAAAGTGACTGTAACCGAGCTGCCAAGTCGGGTTCGATCGCATTACAGATTCTCCGTTGGACCCCTAGGTGGATAGCAGGAGCACCCGACCAGATATGGCAGCAGTATTCAATGCACGGGCGGATGGTAGATTTGTATATGTGCAGGATTGTTTCAGACGGGAAAAACTTCCTGGCCCTCCACAGAGAACCGACCTTCTTAGCAGCGGATTTAGCTATGTATTCTATATAGTCATTCCACTTGAGGTTTGTTGTGAGAGTTAACCCGAGGAGGCGCAGTGTTTTGCTTTCAGGAAGACTAGCCAGAAACATGCAGAACGATTGCCTGTGGTTAATAGATAACTTCGTTTTGGAAGCATTAAATTTCTTGCATTAAGCATTAAATTTCTTGTTTCGTGTACTATATTTCCATTCTCACATGTTTTTAACCCAAGTCCACCAGCTTGGGTTTCCAGGGTTTCTTTCAATGTGTTGTTTTGTTCCATTTTTTATCATTCCAAGTGAACCTACTATCACTGACACGATTCCTGCTTTCAATTTCCACATTTTTTCTATTTCAATTTCCCGGTCTTTATATTTTGACGGGTTTTCGAATTCCTAGGCCTCTATGTTACAATCCGCTGGACAAGCCATATCAATTATTAGGCAAGTTTTTTCTTTCTGGGTTTTAAAAATAATGTCCGGCCTATTTGCTTTAATTGTTCTGTCTGTGTAGATGGTGTAATCCCATAGAATGGTGACATCTTCTATTTCTGTAACCGGAGCTGGGTGGTGTTCATACCAGTGTTTGTTTACATATTTTCCATAGTGTTTGCACATTGTCCAATGTAAATATTGCCCCACTCTATCGTAGCGATTTTTATATTCATTTGAGGCAAGTACAGAACATCCTGAGATTAGATGGTCTATTGTTTCTTGGTGTTTATCACAAAACCTGCACTTTGGATCCACATTATTATGTATAATATTTGCCTGAAAGTTCCAAGTGAAAAGACTTTCTTTTGCGCTGCAAGGATAAAGCCTTCAGTCTCAGACTTTAATCCAGATGCACGTAACCATCGATAAGTATTAACTTTATCAACATTGGATTTATTGGCACGTTCTGGATATTGGTCATGCAGAGGTTTGTCTGGCTAGCGTAGTTTCATCTGTTCAAGAGCTTTATCCTTGGCTTCCTTTTTCATATTTTTTGCCGCAATAGTTGGTTCTTGGCTTCTCTTTTGCTTTTCTACAGAGTCTACTAAATGTAAATATTGGTTGTATTTACTGCCTTCTTTCATTATTGAATATTTTTTCTTTCTGTTTTCATGTTGTTTGACTAATTGTATGATCCAGTCCTTTGTTGTTTCTATGCATGTTAGTAAGCCAATAGTTGTTTTGTATGACAATTCTAGCTGAATAAGGCCTCTTCCACCTTCTTTACGGGGTATGTATAGACGGTCTACTTCAGCCTTTGGATGATGCATCTTATGCTTAGAAAGAAGCTTTCTTGTTTTAGAATCCATTCGTCTGATGTCGGTTAGAGTCCAGTTCAAGCTGTTGAAGCTATATTGGACCACTGGGATAGCATGGCTATTAATGGCCATAATTCTGTTCTGAGAATTGACTTCAGTTTTTAATACCAGTCGTAGCCTTGTATAGTACTCTTTACGCACTATTTCTTTCATTATTTTGTGGTGAATTTTTTCATTCTCATTTGCACCTAGGTATTTATAAGCTTCCTCTGGCTCTAAATCTTTTATTGTTACAGCAGGGTCTAAGCTAATTGAGGATGTTTGTTGTAGCGATCCTCGTAAAACTGTAGCTTTAGCACATTTGTTCAAATTGAATTTCATTCCAATGTCTTCACTGAAGCATTTTACAGTTTGCAGAACAAACTTTTAGCTCCTTATCATTCTTAGCATACAACTTTAAGTCATTCATGTAAAATACATGGCTTATTTTCATTTAAGCTATTTTATAACCACATTCTGTCTTGTTAAGTTGACTGGTTTATGCTATTAATGATATGCAAAATAGTAAGGGAGACAAAGAGTCACATTGAAATATACCTCTTTTGATGTTTATTTCACCAGACTTATAGGTTCCATTTATATGATTGAGGTAAAGGGTTGTTTTCCATATCGACATACATTGTTTGATGAAATTGATGATGATGGGTGATATCTTGTATATATTTAAAGTCTTTAAGATCCAGGAATGTGGTACACTATCGAATGCCTTACGATAATCTATCCAGGCAGTACTAAGACTTTTCTTTGCATTGTAGCAGTTTTCCAAGATCATCCTGTTAATAAGTAATTGGTCTTTACATCCGTAACAGCCACGTTTGCACCCTTTTTGTTCAAGCGGTAGCATGCCATTTCTTTCAAAGAAGAAATATGTCTGTTTTGTTAAAATAGATGTTAATTGTTTGTATGTTAGCGGAAAGCATGTGATTGGTCAGTAGTTTTTCGAGTTAATTGTGTCAGTATTTGTGTCACTATTCTTAGGTAAAAGAAACTCATTTCTTCATTATAGAAGTACATTCTACAATTAGATATTTAGTTTTATTGAGCACTTTTTACAAGTAAACATCTAACTGTGGAATATACTTCTATTAGTAACCATTACTTACATTATCATTATTATTATTTGGTTCTTTTATAGTTGAGCACTCTTTGGTCTGTTCATCTATCTATCTATCTATCTATCTATCTATCTATCTATCTATCTATCTATCTATCTCTCTCTCTCTCTCTCTATATATATATATATATATATATATACAAGTGAATAAAGAACGAAGAAAATAACTGCAACGTTCAAAACATAAATTTAAGACAGTGCTCAATATAAAAATAAAGCAATAAATATTTATTATATTTTAGATCATGTACAAACTACTAGTGTAATATATATATATATATATAATAACCATAATAATTATAACAATATGTAGGTAAGTTTGTTGGCTCTTACTTAGATTTTTCTGTCTATATATTATATATATATACACTACCGGCCATAATAATTAGGCCACCCCAGTGTTTAAAAAAAAGGAAGTATTTCATACTATTTTTTAGTATTTATTGTCAAGTGAATAATTGTAATTGTAAATAAAATGGTTCTTTTGTTAATACTGCTCAATAACATGTGCATCAAATGAATTTATAAATATTTAATAATTACCTATATTGCAGTTTCAACAAAGAAAGAATGAAGAAAATATAGGGTGATTCGGACGAGTTTATTTTTGCTTTAAGCCTTGTAAAATTTTGCATTGTAATAATAACAAAAGAACCATTCTATTTTCATTTAGAATTATCCACTAAAAATATTATGAAATACATCATTAAAAAAAACTGGGGTGACCTAATAATTCTGGCCAGTAGTATATATATATATATATATATATCACTAAGTTCCTACTGTTTCTGTTTGTTCATAACGATATGTTATCAGTCTGTTCATTATCTATCTATCTATCTATCTATCTATCTATCTATCTATCTATCTATCTATCTATCTATCAGCAATAGAATAAAATAGCTTATTTAACAATTAAGAAAGTGGAACCTGTTATTTCGTAAAACCTTTTATCTAATCTCCGGTAGATTTTCTGATGTACTAAGAATTTTTAAAGATCGGATTTTCTTTTTTCTTCATAAAATATTTACTTCTATGATGACGTTAGATGTTTAAAAATAATTCTGTTAATGACATAGAATGAATGTTATATAACATTTTGAATAAGTAAATAGCTGGCTATATTAGAGTGTGAGAAACTGTTTCCATATGTAATTAGTTGCGCATTTGGAAGACCGGGTCAAAGCTGAAAAATTCAACTCCGATAAAATTTAACGTAAGTTTTTCAATTTTTTTTGTCAGAGGGGTTTTACCAATCGGCGTAACCAACCGTTATTCCTTTTTTTTTTTTATCCCTTTTACAATTCTCGCTCTAACATGAGTTCGAACCATTATCAGCCTGTTCAAATAGAAACAAATATGTAAACTCAGATGTTGAGGCGGACAACGGAATTCATCAGAGACTTAAAGAAGCAAATGAAAGATGGAATATATATATATATATATATATATATATATATATATATATATATATATATATATTATGTACGTTAGTCTGTTTTAGAATTCCTTCATGTTAGTCTGTTTTAGTATAATTTCCATAAGTAAATCTGTAATCTCACCTTTACTTATGGAAATTATACTAAAACAGACTAACATGCATAATGGAAACTTCAAAGAAAACGGTTGGGTTCCCTTCATTTTGACATCTCGTGACTTTGTACTACACATGAAGGAATTCTAAAACAGACTAACATATATATATATATATATAGTCATCCGTAGACAGATCTGTTTCGCTGTATCACAGCTCATCAGTATGGTTAGACATCCGATTGCTTTTCACCCAGGATATATATATATATATATATATATATATATATATATATATGAGCCTGCTAGGAACCACCAGGGATAGGAAGATGTGGAAGGACACGGCACGTAGAAGAAGAAGACATATATGCGTGTTAAATGTACGTTGTGGTCCAGTGGATATAGGCCCGGCACGAAAAATCGGAAAGCCGAGTTCGAATCCCAGTTAAATTCTTTGCATTCACTTACGCGCAAATACCCTTGGGAAAAGTATTAATCCGTTGCTTCTTCCTCCAGCTATGGGCTAAATATCAGGACAGACTGGGTTCTATAGGCTTGGTTGGTAACCAGTCTACCGCAATTAATAGCAATCTTCTGCGTTAAAATCTTCTGCCCAATCTATCATGACTCTTTCGAGACATGATTGCCCAATCGTGTATCACGTATGGCATTTAACTGACTGACTGAATCTAAGAGTTGGAAATATCTTCTCACTTTGTTTTTTTTAAATTGGAGTATAGATAGTATAGATTTTTCAATCTATCGCCCGGTTCACACTCCACCCACGTCTATTGAACAGGTTAAGAGGCTCATCCCTTGTTCCCTGTTTAGGAAATGGCAACCTACTACGAGATAATCTTAAGCCTAGTCAGTCATGTCTCTTTCGAGACATGATCGCCAAATCTTGTATCACGTATGGCATTTAACTGACTGACTGACAGTTTCAAACACAACACAGCGATTAATATTTTCTATTATCAGCTTCATTTTCACTGGATGACTATTGTAGCTTTGTGCCTGACTTAGCTAAGTATATCTTAACACAATATCTACACAATAATAACTAATATCAAGGTTAGCGTTCATAGACATTTGCTTCTATTACGTAATGTCTGACTATAATTTCGTTACTCATGTTATCGTTACCTCTAGAGGCAGGTGGCCTGCCCAAATGTAAGTCCAGATAATTGTTGTATCAGCGTCTTTGTTTGGCCCGCCTTTCTTTTTACACTTTTGAATATCGCTCGCTTACTGCCAATAGGTCGCTCATTCTTCCAACCAGTGGCCACCTCTAGACATCTGCTCTAGAGGCTGAAGGGGCGAACAATTTTAACATTACTACGGCAATTCATACACACAACGCGTGTTCATTTTAAATTTCAGCGTTCTCACTTCTTCAGCATTGTATCTCGGTTCATAATTATAGACGACGCTCGAGTTTTTTTTTATATCTCCCCAATCTCTAAACTTAAACAATTCAGTCAACAAAACATTAGTTTCCTATGAAGAAGTCCGCTTCAAGGACGAAACGTGTAAAAGCTTTTTTTTCAATTTTGGCATTCATTTGTGTAACAATGTTCTAATATATAAAAAAGTATGACTCATATTCTCCCATACATACATACATACATACATACATACATATCTATCTATCTATCTATCTATCTATCTATCTATCTATCTATCTATCAAATCTGACAGCATTTATCCTATTTCAGACTGATCATAGAGATATATCAGTCTGTTATATATATATATATATATATATATATATATATGTGTGTGTGTGTATATAAATTATAAATTATATTTTAGAACATGTACATAATTCTTTTTTATATATATCCACTACAAATCGTACATTTGTTTCGACATTGAAACTTCAATGTCTCATCAGGCGATATGGCATACTGCATCTGCACATGGCATCTCATAGCCATATCGCGTGATGAGACATTGAAGTTTCAAGTCGAAACAAATGTACGATTTGTAGTGGATATATATAAAAAAGAATTATGTACATGTTCTAAAAATATAATTTATAATAAATATTCACAGCTTTATATATTATCTATTGAGCACTGTTTTAAATGAATGTTTTGGACGTTGTAAAAAATCTTTCTTCGTTCTGTATTCACTCGGATAGACAGCATATGTTTATTCAAGCATCTTTCATTAAATTACATAGATATTTGAAGACTTTGAAGTTTTGTTTATTATTTTCGTTTCCTGCTATGTCAAAGGCAACCAACCAAACACTGAACATGATTTGTCTTGTAGCAATGTTTAAAATGCATTTGAGTTGAATAACATTTAACACCACGTTGAAATTTACCATCTCTGTTTACCCATTTTCCAATGGGAACGCTTGTTTACAAAACGTCGTAATCATAACGATCAATTTTAAAATAATTATAAGAATATAGTGCGTTTACAAAAACTAGGGTTAAAACAAATCCCCCATCACAACGATTACAATTACATTAAGTTTGTTTTCGCAATTCACACGAGCATGCTCATGGAGTAGATTGAAAGTACTTGGATTAATAGGAATTACGACGCGTGGCACATGAGAATAAAAAAACAAACAGTAATTAAAAAAACAAAAAATATATTACGTTAGAGTAAAAAACATGAGGATAAAATAACAGCAGAAACATAAAACACTCGAAAATGGCCAGTGAAGTGGCTGAAAGTGATTGGAAAAATAATTACGAAACATTTTTACATTCTTTATATCCAGCACACACACACACACACACACACACACACACACACACAACATGTTATGATACAGGAAAAATTAAATAAAATAATAATAAAATCTTTCTTGTCGGTCGTTTTCATATTTAAGAGAAAGGTTGCTGCCCAAATCAGTCAGTTAAGTGGCATACGTTATACACGCTTTGGGCGATCATGTCTTGAAAAAGACATGACTGACTTGGCAGATGGTTATCCCGCAGTAGGTTGCCATTACTTTCTGCGGTTGACTGGTTGCCAGCCAAGGCAATAGAACCCAATCTGTTCTGTTATTTAACCCATAACTGGATGAATTAATAAACTGACCCAAAGACATTATTTAAAAGACATTAATTAATTAAATTATACGACCCGGCAGTCAGTAAGGGGCATAGCATTAACAAATTCAAGAAATACCACGTGGAATGACAACTGACAATAGCTGAAGAGAAGATACTGAATGTTAAGGTCCTGGGAATGACGATAGACTGCATAAACGATAAACAGCTATGGGCAAATAGTTAACCCCCAAACTGGGGTCAAAACCCTATGAAAGTATAAAAATAGACTTTTATAGAAAAATATACATTTTGAAGGAAAAATATGACCAACAATAAACTTTTGAAGAAAAAATTATTATTCTTAGCAAAACAATTTTGAATACAAAACAAGAAGACATTTTCAGTTTTCTAAAATAAAAAAGAATAAAAACAAAAAAATTTTCATCAAAATCTGACTAAATCAATCTTCTCACTATAACTGAACATTTAAAAAAAAACTTAAAAATCCCACTTTTTGGCATTAAATAACCCACAGAAGTTGATACATCGTTAAACAAAACTCAAAACCCAAACTGAATGTTAAAACTGACATTCAAAAAGACAAGGGTATTCTACAAAATACAATGAGTACAACAGAATTAATATCGACCGAACACCATCTCAACCCCACCTCAAGAGTATCATATTACTAAAGAAACTCTGCAACCTATACAATGGAAAAATGATACTACCAAATGATAAATGTAACTTCGTCCAGTCAAAAACTCACTGATGCCCAAATCAGTCAGTTAAGTGCCATACATGATACACGCTTGGGCGATCATGTCTCGAAAGAGACATGACTGACTGGGCAAAAGATTATGCCGCAGTAGGTTGCCGACCAAGGCTATAGAACCCAATTTGTCCTGTTATTTAACCCATAACTGGAAGGAATAAACGGATTAATACCTTTCCCAAAGGTATTTGCGCGTAAGTGAATGCAATGAATTCGGCTGGAATTCGAATTCGGCTCCCCGATTTCTCGTTCCGAGCCGATATCCAATGCACCACAACGCACATCCATGATGCCCAAATACAATTCTTAAATAAAGGCTCGAATCGCCACCTCTAGAGAGAACTCTATTTTAAAGAAAACCGGAATCGAAAAGCTATCAATCCAGCCAACAGCTAACAACAAAAAATTGAATTACGGATCACCCAAGTACGAGAGATCTTCTAAAATCGGAAGGTTTTAAAAACTGTTCTCCACACAGCAAACGCAATAATCACTCACAAACTAAAATCAGCTGCAAAGGTCTTACGCAACGGGACCAAGATCATCATCAGACGTGCTGACAAAACCAACAACTACGGAGTTCATAACTGAATAATTCCAACAAAAAATTACTATCCTAAATGACACAAAAAAATTTACGAAATTAAGAAAAACCCCACAGATTCACGAAAAAAGTACGTAAATCAATTAATCACAACAAACAACTCTGAAGTCAGTAGTTGATCATCAAGAAAATTGTGAGTGATTACCAACCAGGATATCTTTACTGGAATGTAAAAACCCATAAACCAGGTTTTCTTCTCCGACCTATCACATTCCAGATACGTACACATGTATGCCAACTATCAGAAACCCTCAATCTCATAATTTTTCTATGCATATCTAAACTTATTTATAAATAAAACTTTGTCTGTGTGTGTATGTGTGTGTGTGTCTGTGTGTGTGTCCGTTAACTATAGACTTCGAAATAGCTAAACCGATTTTCTTGAAAATTTACACAGTTGTACTATAAGCGTCTGCGAGTGTTCTTAGCTAGGTTTTGTGTCAAGGTACCCTCAATAAATATCGAAAATCAATAATCGAAAAAATCGGGTTATAGAAGGAGTGGTCCGATTTTAATCAAATTTCATACACTCATAGACAAAGACATAAGAAACGATATTCAGAAGTTTCAAGGTTGCAGTTCTTACAATAGTGCAGAAATCGATAATATATATAAACGGCAAGATGTTTGTGTGTGTGTCTGTTTATCTGCCTGTATGTCTATATTTTTTTCAGCCCTTTTATTTTAGTTTTTGCCTCGGGTTTGGCTCTAAGTAGGTATAATTGTTGTTCTTAGTCTCAGCCATGATACCATTTACTCAGAGGACTTATTTAGCCTTCAAAATTCAGTTTACGACGAAAAAAACTTCTTTGATATCGATTCCAGGAAATCAGAGAAACCAAAACGTAAAACAACGAATTTGTTCGTCTGAAGAGAGTCAATTTAGACTCGAAACACGTGTAGCGCAAACCATGACAAATTAATACTCCATAACTTGTATGAATACCAAACAATAAATATATATTTTAAAGAAAACGTTCACGGCTTCTCACACTTTTTATTTTATATATATATATGTGTGTGTGTGTGTGTGTGTGTGTGTGTGTGTTTCTCCCACTATTTTAGTAATTTATTCCAATTTTTCATTTCGGTGTTAACCTAACTAAATTATACATTTAATAAAAAAAATATTCGCACAACTGATTTAATATTTACAACAACCTTAACTTAACCAACGCTAATACCAAATTCAAATCGAAAAACGTTCAGCACATAATATGCGCCTAATGATTGTATAACGCATGAAACTCCGAGTCGTGCCTAAAACGTAGGATAATATATATATATATTTCAACCACCTCAATAGTACGTTAGAACTAAACTAAAAACTCAATATTACTGAATAAAATCTCTGCAAGCTATACAATTGAAAAATTATACAATTATACTATCTAACAGTTAATGTAACTTCGTTTTTGTCCAATCAAAAACTCACTGAAGACTACATATAATTCTTGAATATCGCCCCGAATTGACACCTCTAACCTGGATACGACCCGATTCAAAAGAAAACCGAAATCAAAATACTCTACCAATTAATCCATCAGCATTAATCTTATATATATATATATATATATATATATATATATATATATATATATATACTGTAATGGTTGTTACAATGTTTTTTAATTTCTTAACAACGCTCTACATTTGTATCGAGCACTCTTTATAAAAGTAAATGCATGAACAAAAAGGTAAATAAACCTACGGGTTCAACAACTTACAATATATATATATATATATATATATATATATATATAATCGTATCACCTCAAGCAAGTGCAGGGGGCTACATAAAAGTAAAAAGATTAGCGGGCTACATAAGAGTAAAAAGATTAGATAGGAGGAGAGTAGAGAGAAAGGCGAACCAGTTAGAAAGGAGCAAGAGAAGGAATGGGAATACAGCTGTGATGAGAGCTGCAAAGATGGAGAGAAAGGAAAGGATATACAAGGTGCTGTAGAAGGAAATAGAGTCAAGTGGTTAAGAGATGAATATTGACATTGCATTGAAATTCCTGGAGGTTGTAGCCAACAGGAAAGCAAGAATATGGAAGCTAGTTCCACAGGCGGGACGTGCGAGAAGAAAGCTAGTTCCACAGGCGGGACGTGCGAGAAAAGAAGCTGATGCAGTACAATTGTCATCTGCATTTGGTTGATCAAACTGTGAATGGGTGAGACCCAGTTGCCAGTCTCTTTGCACGAGTAAACACCTGTTGCAGATGCACCAGTGACTTAAGTTCGTTGGAGCAGAAGCCATGAAAATATTTATAGAACAGAGAGAAGCCACTTCCCATCGGTGGGGAAGTGGCTGGAGTCAAACCGCCAAGTCGGTACCTATCACATTACTAATTCTCATTTGGAGCCTGTCAAGAACACTGAGATGAACAGCAGAGGCTCCTGACCATATATGACAGCAGTACGAAGGGTTGATTTGTATATATGCAGGATGGATTCAGGCGGAAAAAACATCCTGGCCCGACACAGTGACCCAACCTTCCTAGCAGTGGATTTCGCTATTGACTCAATGTAATGGTTCCACTTGAGATCGGAAAAGAAAGGGCCGAGAAGGCGCAGTGTATTGCTCTCAGGGTGACTTGTTTGGTCCATGCTTACGGGAGATAGGGGAGTTTTCCTGTGATGATTGACAGACAGCAGCTTGGTTTTAGAGACATTGAAATTTACAAGCCACTTCTTACCCCAATCCACCACAGAATGTAGATCCCTCTCAAGATCAGCAGCGAGGTCATGTTTGTCCGCCACGCCAGATTTCTTTCTGATGCAGGAGTAAATTGTGGTGTCATCTGCGTAGATGCCTACTTGGCACTTGATCTCATCTTGGAGATCATTTATGAAAATAAGGACGAGCGTCGGGCTAGGATAGAGCGCTGAGGGACACCAGCATTTGTACAGTAGGATGTGGAGGCATGCCCATTCAAGACGACCTTCATTATGTGATTATATAGAAAACATTGGATTAGATCAAGCAAGCGTCTTGTAATACCGTCACCCCGTAGCTTGCATAGAAGGCCAGAGTCCCAAACCCTGTCAAAAGCCTTGGAGATATCCAGAGCAACAGCACGAGCCTCACCGGACTCCTCAGGGGCCTAGAACATCTACTCCGTGATGATCGATATCATGTCGGCCGTGGGCCTAGCGAAGCGGAAGCCATACTGCCTGTCAGAGAATAGCTTATGAGCAGTAAGATATTGAACTATTTCAGCATTAATAAGTTCTTAAATACAGGAACGACAGAAGAGGACTTCCAGCATGCAGGAAAACAGGAAGCAGAAAGGCAGTAATGACAGAGTTTAGAGAGGACAGAGGAGAGTTCAGGGGCACATTTCTTAAGGACAATCACCGGGATTCCATCACCACCGCTCGCTTTATGGGGGTCAAGTTTTGATGTATTTGCATATTATCCTACGTCAATATATATATATATATATATATATATATATATATAAATATTATCCTACGTCTATGTATATGTATAAACATAAATTGCAATAATTATCTTATTCTTCCATTAAGTCACAATAAGGTGTCTTTTTTTAAAATTTGGCCAAGCAGTTACCTTTCCCCTTATCTACCACTACTAACCCAATGGTCAAGCCACATACCTTTCACTACCATAAAAGAAATTACTACTAGCTTAACCCTATAAAAGCCAATAATCCTCAACCCCTTGCTTTACTAGATCAAGGCTCCGGCATTAGGTTTTTCCTCTTTCTTTGTTTAAATGAGGTTGACAATGCATGTCTTAAATTGACATGTTGAAAATGGCTATTTCCCCTTTAAATTTTATCTGAATTTACAGATAAACATCTATATTGAACACTGTTTTATTAACACCTGAATAATAATACTATACATATATATATTAAGGATAATTATTAATTTAAGTCACGTGTGTGTGTGTGCGCGTGTGTCTGTGTGTGTGTCTGTGTGTGTGTGCGTTTAAATTCAAACAGACAAAAATATCGATCCGTCTATCAATCTATAGACACATAGATAGATAGATAGATAGATAGATAGATAGATAGATAGATAGATAGATACTAGAATAGATTGATAAAAACAAATTGAGAGAGATGAAAGAATAAATAAGTAAATAAAGATATATATATATATATACATATATATATATATATATAGATAGATAGATAGATAGATAAATAAATAGAAGCATTGAGAGAGTAAAAAAAGAAAGAGACATAGATAGGTAGATATATAAATAGATAGAAACAAATTGAGAGAGACGAAGAAAGAAAGTAAGAAAGAAAGAAAGAAAGAAAGAAAGAAACTGAGATAGATAGATAGATAGATAGATAGATAGATAGATAGATAGATAGATAGATAGGTGAGGGTGGGAATATTGTTTGCATCTCATAGACTAAATTGTCTCGTTTCAAATTCATTGTTTGCCCTCTGCTGTGCCACCAGAACCCTTGAGTCTTCCCAACCAACCTCCCAGTACACTTAACGAGCCAGACAATCGACTCACCCACCTAGTAGTTACGTAATCGGTTGCTAGCCACGGGATTGCGTGTTATACTGACATTCACCCTCACACTTACAGGTGCCGCATAACTTCTTGTACCTTTTACCAAAAAAAAAAAAAGGAAAAGAAAAACATCTCAGTCACAGGGACACACACACACACACACACACACACACACACACACACACACACATATGCATTTCTTCTTTTTTTCTTCTTTCTTCTTCTTCTTCTTCTTCTTCTTCTTCTTCTTCTTCTATGTGGCGCATCCTTTCAGGAAGTTGGCGATATGGCTCTCCACAATTTCCTGTCCTTTGTCACTTTTAACAAATTTTGCCTTTTCGTTATAGCTACCATCCATTTAATCAATCTCCCTAAGTAGATAATTCGTTATTTTCCTTTGTTCCCCTTGCCTTCAGTATGTCCTGTGAGTATCAAATTTTCTAAGCACTCCTTCATCATTATGTGTCCTTCAAATTTCAACTAATTTTTTAAACAGGCTCCGAAGACGGAGATACAATCATGAAATATGTGTGAATGTCCGAGAAATCGCCAAAAATGATTTTCTCAAAGAAAGGAAAATCGATAGAAAAATTTTGACATGTGTAAAAGACACGGGAAAGGTTGGTTAACTTGTAAGATGAAGAGGTCGATCAATCTGTTCGAAGTCTCCAAATATTAAAACTAACCTCATTGCATCGAGTTACTGTGCAAGCTGATATCACATTCTGTTCATTTTGAATTCATACTTAACTCTGATGTGTGTTGTGGGGCAATAGATATCGGCTTTGAATGAGAAATCGGAGAGCCGAGTTAAAAAGCCAGTTGGCATATTATGTAATAAGGATAGAATAGAGCGATATTTAGAATTCGCAACGCACAGATTCTAACTTTCTTGCAACAAAAGGCTTATTACTGTCTTTTCTACCAGTATTTTTGTTGGGGATCACCCCTTTTTACACATAAGAATGGACTCGCCTGATGTGTATATGTAATCCTGCCTATACAGAGAACGGGAATAGTTGGAAGTAGTATGACTATGTGTCACATGTTGCCCTTAGTGGAAGGGCCAACTAAATATTGTAGTTGGAAGTAGTTGCAAAGCAGTTGTAGAGTGGTAAAAGAGTTGATAGTTGGTCAGTAGGTTAGTGCAGAGTTAGTTGGAGTTGTTTGGATATAGACTCATTACCCGAACATACCTTTTCACTTCAAGACAGTATATAATTATTTCTACTAATAGTATTCCTGAATTGACTAACCCGTGTTCCAGTTTGTATATCTTGTTCAATATAACTTACATTTTTTATCTCCATATCTGTTTTTGTTATTTATTATTTTGTGTGTTTTCTCAACCAGAATCCACAACAATTTTTATGACAACAGGTCTGATGAGCTTTTTTCTCATGTTCCCCTACCACATGTATTTACGCGGGCTTCGAGATTGGCATCAAGGTCCAAAATCTTTTTACCTTCGAAATAGTTAAAAGTAACAGTCTCTTCTATTCTAATCAGTTTCTTTTCTAGTACTTTCCGTTTGTGGAACTTCTTTCTGTCTGCTTGCTTCTCTGAAAGCTACAATTCACAAAAGTTTAAATGCAGTATCAATTGCCATCTTCTATCACTTTGATTCCGTATTTACTAGCCTTCCCACGCAAGGCCAGATGTGACACATGGTCATTTTATAGTGGGTATTCCCGGCCATATAGCCGGGCCAAAAAATGTCTGTCTATTTTTTCCCAGTCGTGGTTCTACCCTTCGGCGGAATCACGACTGGGTTTGTGTTCTCTGCTCGGAAGCAGAGAGCGCCCTCTACGCGAAGGCAGAGAGCTGACAGTGTCATAGAAAAGTCAGGCGAATGCCTAAGACTTTTTCTAGTACCCATCCATCTTTTATCCTTACTTCGACATCATCTGTACATTGTTTTTCTTTCACTGTAACCCCTTGCGCACCAGTGAAGGTTCTTCTTTACTAAGGATGAAGTGATAATAAAAAATGCACTAGTGAAGGTTCTTCTTTACTAAGGATGAAGTGATAAAAAAACAAAACGCGAACCAGTAAAAGTTCTTCTTTACTAAGGATGAAGTGATAATAAAAAAAACGCACCAGTGAAGCTTCTTCCTTACTAAGGATGAAGTGATAAAAAAACAAAAAAGCGAACCAGTAAAGGTTCTTCTTTACTAAGGATGAAGTGATAATAAAAAAACGCACCAGTGAAGCTTCTTCTTTACTAAGGATGAAGTGATAAAAAAAAAACAAAAAAAAAAACAAAACAAAAAAAAAAACAAAACAAAAAAAAACGCACTAGTGAATGTTCTTCTTTACTAAGGATGAAGTGTTAATAAAAAAACGCAATGTGTGCACTTAACGTGTTTTTAATTATGAGTGTTGGAAATGCAATCTCCCAAGGCACAATAATTAATAAAAAATCAACATTGATTTTACTTGAGGGATACTTTTGAGGTTTATTATCATTAGTCATAATTAGGTTAGATGATGTAAATTATTTTCTTATAAATAATAAATCCTAGGTATTTATTAAAATCTTTAAGTGATATGCACCGACGAATTATATTTTTAATGTTTTTTTTTAATTTGGTTTATAGATAGGATGACATTTATTTTTATTTAAATCAAAATCTTTGGGGTACTTGGTACTTCTGGGTTACCTCCCCGCCAACTTTGTACAATTTAGATTGACAACCCTGCATATGAAACTCTACTAACGAAATTATTGTATATTATACTCGAGATAAATTGTGATATTTTTTTCCATTATTGTTCTTTGAGTATATTTTCTTATTACTGTAGGTCTTCACTTTATTCGGACCGGCCCCAGGTGGAGATACTGACGATGAATCTTAGTCTGTCTGCGATCAAACTAATCACAACGTAGGGACAGAACAGGCCGGGACTCGAAGAGACCAATTCATCGATCAACCGCAGTGTTGAAAGTTTCGGACGACAAGAGAGAGAAAACGCTATCTGTGGTTCGCGTGAACCAAAGGCTGGTAAAGAAGGCGTCACATTTATTGTACTTTCTATAATTAAATCAAGAGACTTTTGCCACACTTCTTTTTATTGTACTTTTTGAAATGAGATCCAAATTTCTGTCTTTTTTCATTTTTTTAATTCTTTATTTTTCTTTTTTCGTAAATTTTTTCAACATTCATTCTTTTGTTTCTTTTTCCCTTTTTTGTTTCTTTATTAAAATTTATTTCCTTTTTTCTTTATTTTTCTCACACTTGTTTCCCTTTTTTTGTTTCTTTATTAAAATTTATTTCCTTTTTTCTTTATTTTTCTCACAGTTTTTTCCCTTTTTGTTTCTTTATTAAAATTTATTTCCTTTTTTTCTTTATTTTTCTCACACTTGTTTCCCTTTTTTGTTTCTTTATTAAAATTTATTTCCTTTTTTCTTTATTTTTCTCACAGTTTTTTCCCTTTTTGTTTCTTTATTAAAATTTATTTCCTTTTTTCTTTATTTTTCTCACACTTTTTTCCCTTTTTTGTTTCTCTCTAAAAATTTATTTTCATTTTTCTTCATTTTTCACACACTTTTTTCCCTTTTTTGTTTCTTTATTAAAAATTATTTCCTTTTTTCTTTATTTTTCTCACACTTTTTACCTTTTTTGTTTCTTTATTAAAATCTATTTCCTTTTTTCTTCATTTTTCTCACACTTTTTTCCCTTTTTTGTTTCTTTATTAAAATTTATTTCCATTTTTTTAATTTTTCTCTCACTTTTTTCCCTTTTTTGTTTCTTTATTAAAATTTATTTCCTTTTTTTCTTTATTTTTCTCTCACTTTTTTCCCTTTTTTGTTTCTTTATTAAAATTTATTTCCTTTTTTCTTTATTGTTCTCACACTTGTTTCCCTTTTTTGTTTCTTTATTAAAATTTATTTCCTTTTTTCTTTATTTTTCTCACACTTTTTCCCTTTTTTTGTTTCTTTATTAAAATTTATTTCCTTTTTTCTTTATTTTTCTCACACTTTTTTCCATTTTTTGTTGACTTTATTAAAATTTATTTCCTTTTTTCTTTATTTTTCTCACACTTTTTTCCCTATTTTTCCTTCTTTATTAAAATTTATTTCCTTTTTTCTTTATTTTTCTCACACTTTTTTCTCCCTTTTTTGTTTCTTTATTAAAATTTATTTATTTTTCTTTATTTTTCTCACACTTTTTTCCCTTTTTTTGTTTCTTTATTAAAATTTATTTCCTTTTTTCTTTATTTTTCTCACACTTTTTCCCTTTTTTGTTTCTTTATTAAAATTTATTTTCATTTTTCTTTGTTTTTCTCACACTTTTTTCCCTTTTTTGTTTCTTTATTAAAATTTATTTCCTTTTTTCTTTATTTTTGTTTTTCTTTAGTTTGTTGTTTTGGGAATTAATTTTTTAAATTCTTTCTTTCTTTTTTTTTTTAATTAGTTAAATTTTTTAAATTTCTTTTATCATGTCTTAAATCTGTTTTTCTTTTGTTTCTTAGCAAGTTTCTAAATCTCGACAAAAATGTTAGCGGTAATTTCAGCAATATTAATTTTGTTTTTAATCATTTCACCCCAAGCAAGGCGATAACGCCACTGATGGTCTTTAGCGCACTTTTGTGTATTCCTCCAAGGCTCTTCACTCAACAAAAAGTATTAGTATTAAATAAAAAAATCAAAACGTATGTTTACCTTGAAAGCATAAAATTATGTGCAAAATATCTGTAGTTGAAGGTACGAGATTACGTATAAAATATTTACATTTCGGCATAAAATAAACCCTAGAGGTATGCCACTAAAGAAAAACCTACAAAACCAAACCAAAAGTAATGCTTCAGCTAAAATGTTGCAAACTGAGATGGAATAAATCTAATAAGAAAATAATAATAACTGGCAGTTTAGCCCATCTTCTCGGGTAGTTTTTTTTTTTAATCATATCGCCCCGAGCAAGGCGGTAACGCCACTGATGTGCAGGGGGCTACATAAGAGTGAAAAGATTGGAAAAGAGAAAACCGGAAACCGCATTCTAAACAGGAAACAAGGGATGAGCCTCTTCACCTGTTCAATAGACGTGGGTGGAGTGTGAACCGGGCGATAGTTTAGTCTATCTACTCCAATTGAGTTTAAGGAATAATAAGAATAAAAAGTATATGATGAATTTACATTGCAAATACTTACACAACGTCCACCCCCGTCACTTTTATAGATATAGATAACAATATAGAATGTCTCTCTTGGATTAGGGTGGAAGGGGGAGGGGAAACATATAGAGATATATATAATATAAAGTGGGGTGATCGATTCTATATTAAAATCAATACATAAACTGATCCCTGACTTTGTGGGGTGGTAATATATATTTTTCTACCCCTAATTTTAGCTTTCTGAAAAATGTCAAGGAGTCGTTCTAAAATTTTGATCTACATCTGAGCGCAATTCCCGTCGAGCTAGACTGCAAAATGCAGACGCTAAGTCGAATCTATCAAACAAACAAATACTTACACGACGTCCTTCCTCGTCACTTTTATAGATATAGACTAGCAGTATAGCCCGGCGTTGCTCGGGTGTAATGAAAGCTTTAAAACTAATCCATGGTCCTTTGGACGTTGGCACGAAAGACTAAAAAGCAGTAGTTGTTTCCAGTTAAAGCGAAACCGTAGACTGAAAGAAAAATGAATGGATGTAAGTCAAATTTTGATTTCCTGCTATCGATATCAAATAAGGTTTTAGATAGAGACATAAATTGTTTAGAGAACATGAGGTTGTGACCAACGCATGAGGAAAAATGGAGTCTAAAGAAGAAGCTAAAGAAGTTACTTTTACAAATATTCATCCTGACAGTCATGAAAAAGCGAAATAAGCCTCCCAGAAACAAGGAAAAGAGTGTTTGGACTACTATTTAATATTTATTCTCTTATATAAATGTGAAGCATGAATGCCAGACAATCTCCTCACAATCGAGGAACAGTCTTTAACCGACAGATATCGTGTTCTACAGACAGATGCAAAGAATTCCATCAACTGAACATGTGGGCGACGATGAAATTTTATGAAAATAATAACTCAAAGAACACCTATGTTTACATTTGCTTTTAATCATTTCACTCCAAGTAAGGCAATAAAGCAACTAGAACGCAAGAGGTTACGGAATGCTAGAGAATGTCAGGAAAACTACTATTAAGGAGGGAGGCCAATAATAAAATTAAGAAGGACAAAATAACGATTGACATTGCATTTAAATTTTATAGTTCAAAATTGACTGGGAAACAAAAAGCCAAAAGCAAGTTGCACAATTGTGAAATGAGATATAAGAAGCTGTCCGCATAGAACTTACAGTTAAATCTCGCATTTCCAACTGCAAATTGATGAGACCTTACCGCCAATCTAGTACTGCTCTTGAATTTATAAAGTCTAGGTGCTATAGCGGAAAATTCATCAAAACAACTACCATGAAAATATTTATAAAAAGACACAGAGAATCTACGTTATGGCGCTGGGAAAAGGACGTAGGTTGAGATGCTAGGTCAGAGCCAATAACATTGCAGATTTTTCTTTGGATTTTATCAAGAATCTCTAAATATATAGCAGGAGCATCAGGCCATACGTGGCAGCAATATTGAATACCTGGACTGATGGTAGACAGATGGTAGACTCTGGCGATAAAAATGTAATTTCTTATCTTAGCAATTCATTCAATATGCTCTTTCCATTTCATGTCAGCTGAAGGCTTTCTTGGGGGTTAGCATCAGCCATGCTGATGGAAAGGAAAAAGGTTCTGTCAGATGATTAAAAGAGAGCATTTTCATTTTAAGGCGTTAAAATTAACAAGATTAACAAGCCACACGTTGTCCCATTTAACAACAGATTTTAAAATAGAGCAAGAAGAGGCTCGTTAATATTATAATCATAAAGACTATTAAATTTGAAGTTTAAATTTATGAAACATATAATAAAGAAAAAGGTTTGGAGAATTTTGCACACGCTAGGAGACACAGCGAGTAACCTACTTTCCGAGTGGATAGTACAAGAAGCATAAAGAGGTATGGTAAAGAGTCAAAAAATTACTTGAAGAAACAAAAGACAGGACGTTGTGGAGAGCCATGATGGCCTACGTCCTGAAGGAGAAGTGGTTCTCTAATGATAAGTTTGGCACATATATATAGTATAGCATATAGCTTGCTGTCATAAGTTGATATCAGTCAGTCAGTTAAGTGCCATACGTGATACACGCTTTGGGCGATCATGTCTCGAAATAGACATGACTGACTGGCAGAAGATTATCCCGCAGTAGGTTGCCATTGTTTCTGCGGTAGACTGGTTGCCAGCCAAGGCTATAGAACCAAATCTCTCCTGTTATTTAACCCAGGGAAGAGATGGATTAATACCTTTCCCAAGTGTATTTTTGCGTAAGTGAATGCAATCAATTCAACTGGAATTCGAACTCGGAACCCCAGTTTATCGTTCCGAGTCGATATCCACTGCACCACAAGTCTATATCAGTCAGTTAAAGTGCCATACGTGATACACGCTTGGGCGATCATGTCTCGAAAGAGACATGACTGACTGGGTAGAAGATTATTCCGCTGCAGTTTGCCATTGCCTTCTGCGGTAGACGGATTGCCGACTAAGGCTTTAGAACCCAATCTGTCCTGCCATTTAACTCATAGCTGGAGGGAGAAGATATAGATTATATTACATTATTATATTAAGTATAACTATTGAGGGATCAGTTTATTACTTCATAACAATCGAAAACCGATCCCCCACTTTATGGCTAGTAGAAGTTTTAAATGTTTCCAACTATTATGTTCAGTCAGTCAGTTAAGTGCCATACGTGATACACGCTTTGGGCGATCACGTCTCGAAAGAGACATGACTGACTGGGCAGAAGTTTATCTCGTTGTAAGTTGCCATTAATTTCTGCGGTAGACTGGTTGCCAGCCAAGGCTAGAGAACCCAATCTGTTTTGTTATTTAATCCATAACTAGAGGGAAGAGACTGATTAATACCTTTTCCAAAAGTAATCGTGCGTAAGTGAATGCAAAGAATTCAACTGGTATTCGAACTTGGCTCCCTGACTTCTCGTTCCGAGCCGATATCCACTGCACCAGAGCGCACATCCTAAGATCGTAGTGACCGGAAAACATCTGCTCGGGAATCTGTTCTAGAAAATAGCGTTTTTTTGGGAATGAATTTGTCCGATGAAGATGATTCGTCACAATGCATTTCGGCATGGCGGGTCTTAGCTGTGAAGGTATGAACTAGTAAAACTAAAGAATGTAACGCGTCAGAACTTTTGTCGTTCAAATAGCAACAGATTAGCAGACGGCTTGAAACGTTTCGTATGTGGAAAAGAGGTTGTAAAGTAGAAAATAATTAAAATCAGCCACAAGGCCGAGAATATGTTTTGTAACTCTACCAAGGCTGGAAAGTGAAAACAGGGCAGCTCTAATCCAGATATGGGAGCAGAAGTCTATTTTCCTTTTAATTTTGATCTTGCTTTCAATATGTGAGAGTCAGATTCTTTAAGCACTCGTTGATTTTCTAAGCGTAGCTTAGATGCAGCAAAAGGGCGAAAGTATGGGGCACCTTGCGAGGGTCGAAGTCACTATTCAGTTGTAATTGTTTTAGTGAGTTTGAGTTTGAGTTTTGTTTAATGGCATATCAACACCTCTGTGGGTTATTTAATGCCAAAAAGGTTGGGTTTTAAGGTATTTTTTTAATGTTGTTATAATGAGAATGTTGATTTAATCAGAATTTGATGAAAAAAATTTAATTTTTTTTGTATTTTAGTAGAAAACGATCTTTTAATTTTGTATTCAAAAATGTAATACTGGTAATAATTTTTTTCTTCCAAAAATATATTATGGCAAAAATTTTTTTTTCCTTCAAAAATGTATATTTTTCTATAAATGTCTATATATATATATATATATATATATATATATATATATATATATATATTGTAAAACGTACCAACAAAACAGTAGCCCTAATCACGACCGAAATCAGAAAAACTTACTGCTTAACAAATCGGTAACGTAAGTCGTCATACCCAAAAGGTACTACCAAATGGGTCAAGGGGAATAAAAAAAAACAAAACAAACAAACAAAGCATAAGCCGTGTTTGAAAGAAAAAAAAAAAACCAAGACGAAAACCTTAACAAGAAAGAGCTCAGTACGAAAGTACAAATGTAGAGCAAAAATACAACCTAAATCAAAAAGTGAGCCAAAAGTCGACCGCTGTTTCACTCGCCGGAGCCAAGTCCTGACGATCCGACGAGTGAAACCGCGGTCGACTTTTGGCTCACTTTTTGATTTAGGTTATATATATATATATATATATATATATATATATATATATATATAAGTGTATTTTTATACTTTCATAGAGTTTGGACTCCAGTTTGAGTGTTAACAATTTGCCCATAGCTGGGACTCTAACAGGTACTACCACTCCGGGTCAGGGTGGACCTGAGAACAACAGCAATTAAGAGGTGGTTCCATGCTCCTCACAACCTCCCAATCAGAGGCCTTGCTGCCAGATGCAGTTTACCGTCATTCCCAGGACCGTTTTAGTGAGACAATGTTGCTTACGTCGAGGTGCTTTCTCGTTCCTTATTATCACTTTTTCTTTTTACTTAATGTTCACCCAGCACAAGGCCCTAGACCCACAAGTTAGAGATCTACGTCGTTGTTTTGAGGAAAGACTAGGAAGTAAGTACAGATGATGAATCTATGTAGCATAGATAACGATTGACTCTATACTTAAAGAGGATAAGATTGTAGGAATCGGGAAGCATCCCCCCGGGAGTTTGTTTCATGAAGTTACAGAAAATGGGCTATCTTTTATTCTAAGTATAAATGTCTTCAGGTTCCTTTAAAAAAATCTTATTTACATGTAACGTTTATGGTAATATCAGCATTGTTCATACTAGGCCTAAGAGTCACTCACGCTAGTGTGTTATTTCATGAAGTTGTTGTAAGTACATAAAAGGAGGAAGTAAAATGTGCATATTAGGAGGATATGTAGGATAGATAATAGTTGGCGTTAATAGGTTAAGATTGTCGTGGTACGAGGAATTACGAGGATGTGTAGGATAGATAACGGTTGGCATTATGATGCTAAGATTGTCGGGATCGAAGAAGCATTTTCTCGGGAGTCTTTTCCACAAAGTAACTGTTCTGGAGAAGCAGCTGTCTGAGGGGAACTTCCTCCTTATCCAGTTTTTACTGTGAAGGTTTGATCTGGTGGAACCATGGAATGTAGACAGTCGGAACTTCTACCATGAAAATAGCAATGCAACAGCGTGAGACTTGCAACGTTTCGTATGTGGGGGAAAAAAATGTAAAATGGTCAATAATTAATCGTTCACAAGGCAGCGTAAGTGAGTTTAAAGTTCTGTCAGGGCTGAACAGCGAGAATTAGGCAGCTCCAACCCAGACAAGACAGCATTTACGCCATTTTCGTCCTGATCTGGTTCTTGTCAAGGTAGAGGATTGCAGTAGGAGTCAGGTACTTACTGGATCGGTACAGGGAACCGAGCATTTTCCCAGCATCTTTAGCCTTAGATCGTATGCAAGAGTCCCTGTTGATGTCTGAGTGGTGCTTAATATTTTGTTTGTTCTGATTTAAATATTGAGAAGACAAGAAGCAGACAAATATTTTCCGGATCTGTACAAGACCTAACGAAATTTTCACGTTTTTTTTTTGCTTCGTTTTTTTAAATGAATTCATTTTTTTTTCAATTTACGCTTCTTCGTTGTTATTTTCTTCCTCTCTTCTTTCGTAACTTCTTCTTCTTCTTCTTCTTCTTCTTCTTCTTCTTCTTCTTCTTCTTCACCCAACTGCCACACCTCTTTTACACTGAGGATCCCCTCCCTGCCAACAGACAATACTGTAAATCAATCTGCCGAATACCGCCCCACAACAGCAAATTCTCGTCCATCTTCCTATTTTCTCTTTCTTCCGCCAACTTTTTCTTTCATCATCAATGTTGTTTTTTTATTTTTATTTTTTAATTTCTTTTGCATTGGAGTTAGTCATCAGATACTGGAGAGAGTGTGTATAAGAAAGAGAGAGAAAGACAGTGAGAGTGAGCGAAATTGTGTGTGCGTGTGTGTGAGAAGATGTATGTGAGTTTGCGTGTGTGAATGCGTATGTGTGTTCTTAAAAGCAGAAAAAAAGAACAAAATTAGGAAAATGAAATCGAAACGAATCTTCCTGTAACTACGAACGTATACATCACAGAATAAAGAAGAAGAAAACACGCACGCACATACACTCACGCACACACAGATAAATCTTCACACACACGCACACACATACACTCGCGTACACATACAAACGCTAATATATTTTGAACGCTAGACAATTAGTAAACGGGATAGAGTGGGTATATTTCCTCCACACAAGTAAGTTTACGGGATTATTTAAGTAAAAAAAAAAAAAAAAAAGGAAAGAAAATAGAGGACTCGACAACAGTATCAAAACTTGAAAAAGAAGATGAGATGGAGGCGACGGTGGTGGTGGTGGTGGCAAATGTATCACAAGTAAAAGCCGGAACATTAGAAGAAAAAGTGAGACGAATAAGTGGGAGGATGTGGAGTTGAAAATGATGGAGGAGGTGGCAGTGGTGGTAAAAACAAGACAAGGTGGGCGTAGAAGAAGAAGAAGAAAAAGAAGAAGAAGAAGAAGAAGGTGATGAGAGAAGAGGCAGTTGTAACGAAGATTGAAAAGCTCAGTGCAATATTTGGAAAAAAGAACAAGAAAGGGTTGTTGGGAATAATGAGTCGGGGGTGGTGACATTGGTAACAATAAACCAGAGATTTGTGAGCAATAGAAGAAAAAAGTATGTGAGGTGGAAAAAGTGGAAATTGAGAGGAAACAAGTAGACGATATAAAAAAAGAAAAAAAAAAAAGAAAAAGAAGAGAAAAAGAAGGAAAATGTAGAAGAGGATGAAGAATAATGGAAGAAATAGAAGTAGAATATAACAAAAAGTACAAGAAAAAATATTAACAGAAAAAGAAAAAAGAAGAAAAACAAAAAGAACGCAAGAAATTAAAGAAGCTCGGAAGGAGGAAGGAGTAGAGGAAAAGGAAGATGAAGAAAGAGAAACAGAAGAAAAAGAAGAAGAAATAAAAGTAGCATGAGAAAAAGAAATAGAAGAGGAAGGAGAAAAAGAAATTGAACGGAAGAAGAAAAAAGAATGAAAAAAGACAAATAATAGAAGAAAAAGAGTCAGAAAAAGAACAGAATACGAAGAAGTAAGACAATAGTTGGAAGAAGAAGAGATGGAAGTAGTAGGAGGTAAAGAAATAGAAAGAGAAGAAAAAGAAGTAGAAGAAATGAAGAAAAATGAAAGAAGAAGAAGAAGAGGAAAAAGAGGGAAAAGAAGAAAAGGAAATAAAAGAGGATGAAGAAAAGGAAATAGCAGCAGAAGATAAGGAGTTGGCAGAGATATGAAAATAAGGAAATCCATAGAAGAAGATGATGACGACGACGACAACGAAGAAGAAGAAGAAGAAGAAGAAGAAGAAGAAAAGAGGATGAAGAAGAGGAAATAGCAGCAGAAGATAAGGAGTTGGCAGAGATATGAAAATAAGGAAATCCATAGAAGAAGATGATGACGACGAGGCAGAAGAAGAAGAAGAAGAAGAAGAAGAAGAAGAAGAAGAAAAGAGGATGAAGAAAAGAAATAGAAGCAGAAGATGAGGAGTTGGCAGAGATATGAAAATAGGCAACTCCATAGAAGAAGAAGAAGAAGAAGAAGAAGAAGGAAGAAGAAGAAGAAGAATAAAAGAGGATGAAGAAAAGAAATAGAAGCAGAAGATGAGGAGTTGGCAGAGATATGAAAATAGGCAACTCCATAGAAGAAGAAGAAGAAGAAGAAGAAGAAAAGAGGATGAAGAAAAGAAATAGAAGCAGAAGATGAGGAGTTGGCAGAGATATGAAAATAGGCAACTCCATGGAAGAAGAAGAAGAAGAAGAAGAAGAAGAAGAAGAAGAAGAAGAAGAAGAAGAAGTTGAAATAGTTAATAAAAGAAAGAGTCCAAATCAGTAAAATAACTAAATAAGGTGGAAGGAAGAAATGTAGCAATAACCGTTTAATATAACGGAAGAAATTTGTCTAATATAGAATTACTTAGCGTTGTAATAGATCCTCAGTGGATGCAACACACAGCATTGCCCATTAAACAATTACCATAAGGCGAAGCTCCTTAAGTACTTTCATGGCTTCTGCTCAAACGAACTTAAGTCACTGGTACCTCCTCAACAGGTGTTTACTCGTGCAACCAGATTGGCAACTGGGTCCCACCCATTCACAGTTAGGTTAGCCAAATGCAGACGACAATTCTACTCCTGTAGCTTCTTCTCTCGCACTTTCCGCCTGTGGAACTCGCTCCCGTATTCTTGCTTTCCTGACGGCTA
Organism: Ascarosepion bandense; assembly: GCA_037127315.1. Lineage (NCBI taxonomy): Eukaryota > Metazoa > Mollusca > Cephalopoda > Sepiida > Sepiidae > Ascarosepion > Ascarosepion bandense. Next base: position 2,305,007 of record JBBBDQ010000976.1, on the reverse strand, counting down.
CAACCTCCAGAAATTTAAATGCAATGTCAATACTCATCTACTAACCACTTAACTGTAGCCCTTCCCCCACCCCGTATATCCTTCCCTTTCTCTCCTCCTTGCAACTGCCATCACACCTGCATTTTCATCTTTCTATTGCTTCTTTCTAATTGATTTGTAATCCTCTTCTCCCTCTAATTAATTTTCTTTCAGTTATGTAGCCCCCCGCACATCAGTGGCATTTACGCCTTGCCCGTGGTGAAATGATTAAAAAAAAAAAAAAAAGAAAGATTGATAGGTATTTACTAAGTTTAGCTTCGTGTGGTCAATTTCAGCATCACCTTTCGCTAAACTCCAAGATCTTGGTTGGACGTCAGGTAACATTCTACTACGTTTTACATGTGCAATATATGGTAATGGTAAGCTATAATACTTATGCAACATGCGTATGTTCTATGCCTGAGGTTCTCATTTTTATAAATTCCTCTAAAGGTTGAGGGTGAAAAAGAAAAAACACACAGATCCAACGATCTGTCATGTGATCGATCCCGACTTAGCAGCTAGGATAGAGTCGCTTTCTCACCGACGCAGTGTGGCTTCCCTGTGTCTCTTCTACAAATACTTTCACGGCTTCTGCTCCGATGAACATAGTTCACTGGTGCCCCTTATATATGAATTTCCTCGAGCCACGGGATTAGCAACTAGGTCCCCGCCTTTTACCGTGAAACCGATAAATTGTAAACGCAAATTCTACTCCACCAACTTTTTTCTCACACTTCCCGCCCGTGGAATTTCATTCCGCTTACTTGCTTTCCCGATAGCTACAATCTTCAAGAATTCAAATGTAAAGTCAATAGTCATCTCCTGTCTCGCTAAATTGCATCCTCTCTCTCATGCTCTTTTCTCTTGACACCCCCTGTAACCTGTCACTCTTTCTCATAACATTCCTCCTATGTAACCCCCTGCACATCAGTGAGATGCATTGCTTGAGGCTCACATGATTATATAAAAAATAAATGTTGAAATTTTTATATTTTATTATGAAGTTTTTTTGTTTTTTTTTAAAAAGTAGAACCAGTTACTCATAACACAGGTCAGGCCAGATAGAGGGAAAAGAGACAAGGGAAAGCAACGGATGACATATTTGAAGGACCTAATCAGGTGGATGACGGAACGAGGGTTGCATGGTGTAACAGGAGAAGGCGTGCTCAGACCCACCAGGTATAGGGAGATGTGGAAAGCCATGATAGCCTACGTCCTGAAAGGATAGGGTACATAGAAAAAGAAGAATTTATATGATAGTTTCATACTTCATACACATTTTTATTGGTTAATCATTACCAAGTAAAAATACACAAAACTATGCATTGGTAACCGAAACTAAGCAATTCTTTTTCAGGTCCTTCAAATATGTTATCAACTGCTTTCCCCTGTATCTTTTCCCCTCTATCTGGCCTGTTAGTATCAGGTTCTTCAAGCTCTCCTTCCTCATTGCATATCCCAGGAACTTTAGCTGTCTCTTCCTGATGCTAAGTATTAATTTCCTTTTCGTTTCCATCCTTTCCAAAACCTCATCATTGCTCACATGTGCGATCCATGATATTCGCAGTATCCTTCTGTAGAACCACTACTTCAAGTTTTTCCTTCATCTTCGATGATATTGTCCAGCATTTACTGCTACATTGAAGAACTGACATCACATAGCAATCCAGTATTCTATTCTTTGTTTCTAACGAAATTGTCCTGTTTCTTAATACTTTACTGAACTTCTGGAATGCTTCCTTCGCCATGCCAATTCGCCTTCGGATCTCTGTGTTGCACTTTCCGCCTTTCTGTTAGAACACTTCACAGGTATTTAAAGTTTAGTACCTGCTTGGTTTTAGTGTCCCTCACCTGTATTTGTCATTTTGGGCTGCCGTTTTTGCTGATGACCATGCATTCGGTTTTCTTGCAGTTTATTTGTAGTCTTTTCTTGTCACTCTCTTCAGCTACCTTCTGTAGGAGGTCATGTAGTTTCCTTTCTGTGTCTGCTATCAGCACTGTATCATCTGCGTATCTTATGTTGTTTAAATTGTGGCCTTCGATGACGAATTTTGGTAAAACTTCTAGGGTACTCAGAATGGTCTAGCTGTACAAGTTGAATTACACACCTTTCTATCTTCGTATATCTGCTGAATTCGTTACCTGTCCGTATGCAGGCAGTTTGCTGCCAGTAGAGATTCTTAATTACTCTTAAGTCTTTCCCGAATATGTTTTTTTTTTGTAATCATATCAAGCAAGGCGATAACGCCACTGATGCGCAGGGGGCTACGTAAGGGTAAAAAGAATGGAAAAGAGAAAGCCGGAAACCGCATCCTAAACAGGAAACAAGGGATGAGCCTCTTCACCTGTTCAATAGATGAGGGTACAGTGTGAACCGGGCGATAGTTTTTGTCCATCCTCTCCAATGAAAAAAAAAAAAAAAGATAATGGCTCACCCAGAACAGAATTCAACAGTATTCAAGACATTTTAACTCCAAGCCGAAAACAATGTTGAGGCTGCCGAGCATCTTCATCAATTCTTTATGGCGTATTTTGTCAAATACCTTTGCATGTGGAATTCCCTTCCACATACTTGCTTCCCCGATGGCTACAACCTCCAGGAGTTTAAATGTAAGGTCAATAGACACCTCCTAACACACTAACTCGCATCCATTCCCTCAAATACTCTTCTTATGCACCTCTTTACTCGTCTATCGCCCTCCTTCTGACATTTCCTTTATCTAATCTCTCTCTCAGCACCTTCCCCTATGTAACCCCCTGCGCAATAGTTGCAGTGGCATGCCTTGCTTGGTGTGAAATGATTAAAAAATAATAATCGATAAAACATAGGTACAAGTCCTTCTTAATTTGTATTACCCTTTCGGAGAGCATCCTAATTATAAATAATTCCCTGTTCCAGTGTCTTTGACGAACCAGGACTGTTCTCGGCCTATTTCTAGCCTGATTCTGCTTCTTGCTTTACTTATCAGTTGGAGTAGATAGACTAAACTATCGCTCGGTTCACACTCCACCCACATTTATTGAACAGGTGAAGAGGTACATCCCTTGTTTCCTGTTTAGGATGTGGTTTCCGGTTTTCTCTTTTCTAATCTTCTCAATGTTTTTTTTTCTCTTTCAATTGGAGTAGATAGACTAAACTATCGCCTGGTTCACACTCCACCCACATCTATTGAACAGGTGAAGAGGCTCATCCCTTGTTTCCTGTTTTCTCTTTTCTAATCTTCTCACTCTTATGTAGCCCCCTGCACATCAGTGGCGTTACCGCCTTGTTTGGGGTGATATGATAAAAAAAAAAATTCGGACGATCAGTTTTGTTATATGGCTCATTAAACTGATGGTTCTGTGTAGTTCGCATTCGTTTGCACCTGGTTTCATAGGCAATGCTATGAAGATCGACTTGCTGAGGTCATCTGGTATTACACCACTGTTATAAATTTCATTTATTCTAATACTAAAACTTTTTTTTTTTTACAACAAGCTAATTTATTCGAGGGGAAACTTTAGCAATGGCACAACGAAAATCGTGATGAGGTGTTTTGCGTTCTTATCTGTATTTTGATTTGATACCTAACAACACTAAAAATGCTGAATGAATGGAGATTATATCATGTATTATACAGTTTAGGACCCCTGCTCTATGCTAATAATAAAATGATACCTTTCCAGGCAAGGAAAATGCGGTATTCATTGACTCAATTAATTAAGTGTTAATCTCAGTGGGAATTAATAAAATATTCCCTCTTTTTATTCATTTCACCCCAAGCAAGGCAGTCGAACCATTAGGGCATAAGCGGTTACAATGTGTTAGAGAATATGAGATAAAAGAAAACTACTATTAATGAGCGAGGACAATAAATGAATAATTTTTAACAAAACAGAAAATAACGATTAACATTGCTTTTAAATTTTTGAAGATCAAATTTGACTGGGAAACAATAAGAGGAGAATTCTACCAGCGATAAGTGCGATAGAAAAAGCTATCAATATAGATGTTACGGTTATATTTAGTCATTTCAACCGTAAAATAATGAGACCTCACCGTCAATTGAGTACTGCACTTAAATTGATAAAATCAAAGTCAGTTAAGTGCCATACGTAATACACGCTTGGACGATCATGTCTCGAAAGACTGGGCAGAAGATTATCCTGCAGTACGTTGCTATTACTTTCATCAGTGGACTGGTTACCACCCAAGGCTGTAGAACCCAATCTGTCCTGTTATTTAACTCATAACTGGAGGGTAGCGACGGATTAATACCTTTCCCCAGGGTATTTGCGCATAAGTGAATGCAAGGAATTCAACTGGAATTCGAACTCGGCTCCTCGATTTCTCGTTCCGAGCCGATATCCACTGCATCACAACGGACATCTATGTTAAAGAACACTTACTCAATTCATACTGGTCAGCTTCTTCCATATATTTCTCTTCATCATCAACATCATTAATGGACTGAAGAAATTATAGGTAATTGCTTGAGTGGAACTGTAACATCTGCTTGTAACTGGCAATGACAGGATTCACAATCTTCATGTGCTTCAAGAAACCATAAGCTTCAATTAAACCATGAACTAATTTAACCGAATGACGAGCGAAAAATTCATCAAGACAATCTCCAAGAAAGCATTTATTTATAGAAAAAAACACAGGTGGGAATCAGACTAAGATGCTAGGTCATGATTAATAACATTGCAGATTCTTGTTTAGAGTTTATGAAGAATCTTTAAATATATAGCATGGGCACCAGACAGAAATATTCCAAGCAAGGACGAATAGTAGGCTTATAAATATGTAAGAAAGATATTCTGGTGAAAAAAAAAAAGACATAGAGAACCAAAATTTCTTAGTTGCAGAGTTTTCTTAAAAGAGTTTTGCAAATTAGATTTGTCGACTGTGATCGCCATTTCTGGGACTTACTTTCAAAACTTTTTACTTCATTTTTAATACTAATTAGCAGTATAGCCCGGCGTAGCTCGGGTGTAATGAAA